>JAAAKL020016390.1:0-11050 GCA_010016065.2 Carybdea cf. marsupialis auct. non (Linnaeus, 1758) | reverse complement strand
ATATCGCCCGCTATATAGAGAGTGTCCACATTGGAAAACAAACTAACTTTCTGGAGAGTTCATTATTCTTCGTCCTTTCTCTTTCATATCACATGGTAACTAACTCTAATCAAACAAGATCACTTCAGTAGTCTGGGCACTAATTAACATAATTGTTGTTGACTTCATTACAATAGGAAGCAAAAGTAGATGCGTAGAAATGACAGAGCCCTGTGATTTACTAAGTTTTTGTTAACTGGAGAAAAGTGAAGTATGTTATCACAGAGTCGCAATAGTTCAGTTTGTAGAGCAACACGCTTCGAATGCGCGGGTAACGAGTTCGAATCCCTGTGGTGACATTGTCTCTCATAACTCTTCAAACTTGATATTTTCAAGTCCTCTCTTCTTTACAACACTTCCTATTATCTACGTCATTAATACTCAATCGGCCCAGGGACGTAGGAAGCATCTCAAATGTGGGGGAAGGGGCACAACTGTCAAAGGGTACTTTTTCACTTACAGAACACTTTAATACACGTTGGATTTAAGAGTGGATAAAATGGCACTTCTTGCTAATCTTGGGGGGGGGGGCGGCTACGTGTGCCAGTACCCCCAATCCCCACGTCCCTGAATCGCACTTTAGTACGCGTTCAGTACAGTAGTAATTTAGTATACGTGATTCTTGTAAATTTATCATTTCTTCTTCCTGTGGTCAGTAGCCTTTGTCTGAGAAGCAACACAGGAGCTGTACACCAGGCATTGATTATTTTTGGTCTATCAAAGACTGTCCATATAATAAAGCGTTCTGTGATTAGTCTAGCTTATATGTATTATAGTAAGTAAACTTGCTCATTTATTTCCTATGGGTATATGTAGCTTGGACTTATTGCCAGAAACTGCACCGCCCCTGCACCACAGCCTTCCCTACCATCTTAATAAGCTGCTCATCCAACGTATTTTCCTCTGATTCATCATAAGACCCACCGTCAACACCAGTCATCATCTAGGCCAACTGAGCTTTCGTACTTTGACAACATTTTAAACTAGCACGTACACTCAACTTAAGAACCCTCTGATTCATTGTCACTTCCACTAAAAACTCTCTTCTCCCTTCTGTCTGCCTCTTGTAGTTTGAGCGCATGTTAGGATAAATTATCATTTAAAAAGTTTGTCTATTTTAACGAACATTAAAATTGCACGAAGTAGCAAACGAAATTTCAGTACAAAAATGTTTTTGCTACTGCGTGCAATTTGAATCGATCACTTCTCTCGTGTACGTCCCCATTTAGATCATAATTAAAAGAGTCAAGTTTTTTCTTTCAACTATGTTTATACTATCAGTTTACTTAAGCAAAAAAGGTATGTCGTCTAATGATGTCAATAACAATTATGTTAATTAGTGCCCAGACTACTGAAGTGATCTTGTTTGATTAGAGTTAATTACCATGTGAGATGAAAGAGCATAGAGGAAGAATAATGAACTTCCCAAGAAGTTAGTTTGTTTTCCAATGTGGACACTCTTTATATAGTGGGCAATTTATATTCATATCTACACATACATATGTATTTACAGGTCGCATCAAAGAAGTATAAACGTAATTACAAGTTTGTCTATTACGGGGACCTTCCTAAAATGGTAATCTCTTTTAACGATTAATAAGTGCATCAGATGGTGTTAAGGAACTAGCGTTTAGGATAACAGTTTCGGCCTTGATTAATGTGTTACTTTAATAGAGTTACTAAATGTCCCAAAATTTCGCATAGGTCGGTATTATTTTCATTCATCGATTATAAATAGTTTGGTCATCTCCATGTTCAGCCTCAAGTAAAAACGGCAAAACATAGTTAAGAGCAGGTATGCATTGAAAGGACAGAAATCACAGCCTGAATAGCTTTTATCAACAAGACTTTTCTTGGGCTCTGTGTTGAGCTTTGCAAAGGCAAAGTCCAAAGGCCTCTTAATCTAATACCAGATTGGTTGTTGTTCATTCAACTTCGCCAACAAAGTACCCCCTTTTATAACAGACCTCCTTCTGTGTGCTAACATAAGAACTCTTTCTCTTCCTAATATGAGAGATATCTTTCGTGCTCACATATACCAAAACACTTCTTGACCATGCATCGAATATCCTAGTCTCGAAGTACTGTTCGTTCTTTGTGGAACCATTTTTCTACCATAAACAACAATTACTTCAATCATTTTAGTTAACTGAATTTAAAAAATGACAGCTTCAGCCTCGGTAGTTCATTTGAAGTGTGCCATAGACGTAAAAGAGACAATCCTTATCACATACAATTACGAACAGTTCCACCATGGTCAAAGGTGGAGGAAGTACATATCCAAGCGTAACCTTACACTCTCCGATGCCGTCTTTCGCTTTCAAGGATCGTGCTGGGTACGGTCAATTCAACACAATCTTTCTCTCCTTTATCACCCTATTTTTTTACTCAAAAACTGAAGGACGTATGAAGTGTAATCCATATATGGCACAATCAACTTTTCCCGACCTAGACGCTAGATATGGAATCTATAAAGCATCAAAGATATGCTGCAAGGTATCGTAAGTGAGTCTGAGCACATGGCGTAATTTCTGTACGATGAGTGAATATGATCCACTGCTAACCTGTTTTTGTGACATAACTCTTTCATGCTGATATGCACCAAAGTACTTCCTGACTTTACATGCAATGCCATTCTTTCCAAAGATGGTCTATTCTTCGTGAAGCCATTGCCCTATCATAAGCAACAATAAGTTTACTCAATCAATTAAACAAAAATTGACTTCTTCAGCGGAATTGAAGAACTTACAGCATCACATGTATTGAATTAAGACAAAAACTCTAGGGTACGTATAGCAAGATCATTACCCTTTGTCAAAGAAGATTGAAGTACATAATATCATCCAAGGACAACCTGACACACTCCAATGCCACCTTTTGTTTTCAAGAACAGCCCTGGATACCCTTTAATTCGACATGTTTCCAGGATGTTTTACCACCTTGTTTATTTACTCAAAAAACTGAAGGAGATATGAAATGTTATTCGTATTGAGAAGAATCAACTTTTCTTGACCTACACTCTAGATATGGATTCTGTAAGGAATCAAAGATATGCAGCAAGACTCGAGCATCTCGAAGAGTACAATGCTGAATTTGTTCGAAAGAGGCGACACTTCTTGATCTCATGTGCATTGCGGAGATTTCTTCAAGGTTTACAGTATGGATTACTACTACCATCTGCTTGGCCTTACCTCAAGATCTTCAACTCTCCAACATGGCTACTAGGTGTGCTCTTTGCGTCTTCCAGGATCTCGGGAATTTTTACTTCAATCATCTTAGGTCGATTGTATGACAAAACTAAAAAATTAAGATACATTCTCTTAATGTTGAATGTACTTGATATTATGGGCAACATTATTTATGCTTTGCCTTTCTCGGTATGGTTTTTATTCGTAGGAAGACTTCTTTCAGGTATTGGCCTTGCGTTCATGACAGTAGCAAGTTCAGAAATAGGATGGGTAACTCAGCAAAAGGAAAGAACAAGAATATTCGCAAGAGTAGGTTGTGCATATATGGTAGCTGTTACGCTTGGTCCGCCACTGTCACTGGCTTTTCAGCATGTGCAATTCCACATCAGCCACTGGCACATTGATTATCGAAACTTGCCTGGGCTCTTTACTGCTTTCCTGTTCGTAGCTATGCTCCCAATCACCTTCTTTATGGTTTATGACCTAGCTAGAAATTACATTGATGTCGATGAAGATGAATCCAATAGCAAACAAGAGGGAAATGGTGTCCTTAGATCAAAAGATTATTCAATAGTATGTAACAACGATGAACAACTGGATTATTTTGAGCCAGAAGATAGTTTAATAAATGATACATTAGATGAAGTAGTCAATGAAGGATCCGATAAATCACCATCGATAAAAGAAGCTATGAAAGAAATATTTAGCTCTGAGTTGCTTGTGATATTCTTTTCCAATATCATCATATGGATGTCAGTAATAAGAGCTGAGACAACGGCTGCAATATTTACTCAAGATGACTTTGGTTGGAATATTGTTTACACAAGTCTTCTATACGCTGGTACTACTGTCATATGTGTAGTAATGTTTACATTATTGCAGATTGTAGGCAACAAAGTATCCGAGTTGTGGTTGATAGTAATGGCACTTGGTTGCCAGTGTACCTCCGGCATTGTATGGTTGCTCTTTCAAAGTATCAGAAAAAGTTTCAACGTTTCAGAGCCATTGTTCTGTCTAGCTGTTGGTATGGATGTCATGTCATTCCCACTCTTTGAAGTGGCAGTGAAGTCTTTACTAACAAAGGCAGTTCCAATGCAAATGCAAGGTTTTGCCCAAGGAACCTTGGATGCCACTTATCGATTTAGTTTATCTGTAGGTCCTTTATGGGGCGTTTTCTTTTATTCTCATACGTACGTAGCCGGTTCTTTGACACTGGCAATCCAAATTATATGTCTTACATGGGTCTTGGTATCATTCAAGCGATTACGAGGGAGAAAAGATACATACTGCAAAGTCAAGGAAACTGAGAGTGGAATAAAGTGACATTATTGTGTAACGAGGTTTTTTAGAATCCTTGTTATTGGAATAATCTTGTGAAACTGAAAATTTATTCTAATGGAAAAAGTATCCGATAATCGATAACTGATAGTTGAGAACCAAGGAAAATGTGATGATATTATATTATTAATTAAGAGAGTATTTGTTACAAGAAGAGCATATATACGCAGCAGCGTTCGTTAAAAAGAAGCAGAAACTATAAAACACTCGTGAGATGTTAACTTGATGTTAACACTGACCTCTAAAAAAGACTGGATCGAGCATCTTCCGTCTCAAAGTGAGGTCAGTCGCTGGGCGCCATTTCAGTCCTCATCAAGCAAAGCCTATAAACAATGTTACGTAACATGGCGGAGCTACCTGCTCTATTTTAACTAATGGGGGCAGTACTCGTGACTTCACTTTTTCGCTGTGGGAAGCAGTGGGAAGCTCCATCCAGTCTTTTTAGAGATTTGCGCACATAACTAAACAAACAATGTTCTACAATCAAGCATAATCGTATCTTTTAGTTCATGACGTAGGTCTGTGTTGTAACAAGACAATCCAACTCTCACGGTGTTGGTGCTAGGTCGATATTGAAGTGCCAACATCACAATACAAGCATTGGTTACACAACAACCAAAGATATTGTCTATTGTCCATATTGATACCCATGTAGCTTTGTAAGTACGAGATAACATCCAAAACAATATGAGCTATTAAATGGCTTGGATAACCCATGAAGTGGATAAAATGAATCGCACGTTTTTAGTAGCCTTGTTAATCGTAAATTGACTTCTTTTTCTCAATTTGAAAGGAATACTACCTGTCCACTGGGAAGATAATTAGCGAGTTCAAGAAATCTAAAATGTGTGGATTATGGATAAAGAGACCTTGGTCTGCCATCTTGGATAAAGCTGTTTGTCATAACGTTGAAAAAAATTATTTAGTTTTATTTTTCGTTATATTTTGGATCTTTCAGTGTTTTCCCGGTATCAACAATCTAAGAAAAGGAGAAGAAAAGTTGAAGCGTGACCAAACAGAGGTGACTTTTTAAGCGTAGAGATTACGATAAATAGGGTTATCAAGTACGTTCTGGGATTTCGGAAAGGTTTTTTTACGGGAATACAATCCAAGAAGGGAAAGTTTGTCGATGGTACAGAATAATAAACCTGCACGAAATAGTGAATTCGTTTTTTAGTTAAAAGCTTTTTTCGTCTGACACTCCTCAGATTACAGAACCGTTAGAAATTGATTGAAAAGGGAATCAATGAAACTTATATCCAACTGTGTTTTCCAAATTGCCAATGAGAACATTTACTGCCAGATCGGTGTTGTATCAACCAATTTTTGCGTATCAACCAATTTAACTAAATGGTTAACCGAAAAGGCCCAATGAGAAGACAAGTTCTTTTTGTCTGCAAAGCAACGGTTTTCTTGCTTTGATGTGGACGGATTCTAGAACGGCCAGGTGAAAAGTAGATCTAGCTCTGCCTATTATAAGAAAGCAGTCAGGGTTTTCAAGCAAGTGCTACCCTATGGCAGAGTCACATTGCTTAATGGTGTTTGTGTAGGAGCTAATGCTTGGTGAATCCAGGAAGGAACATGCTACTTAAGTCTGTCAACTAACCTCAAAGTCGTTCTAGCGACATCGCCAGCCTCACAATGGCACGAAAATGGGTAGAAAACAGGGCTGCCATTTGCGTAAAGCACGCTGTATTTCTGGTTAATTGAGGACGATTTCTTACTGTTGTTAACTACGCGTGAGGTCAAAGCGCCGAAGCTCTTCTCTACGGCCTTTTTGATCTGGTTTTTGAATAGAAGCGAAACGTTACCAAGCCAGGGCAGTTCTAAATAAAAAAGGGTTTCTTTAGATTCAGAAGGTTTTTCACTTGAAAACTGCAATAATTTTGTAGTTTTTGCAATCAAATACTGGCCGGTTTCTGCGACACTTTTTAGGTACATAGGGCCAGTTTTTCCAACACGATTAAGTAAATTTTCGATGCCTCACTTCATTGACTTTTATCGAACGTCACATGAGGTGCGATCTGATCATGCGGTCTCTGCGTCGTACGTCCTTTGTTCTCGTTGTCAGAGTGGCATGTGAATTTGTACCCCTATTAACATTTCCGTGTGATAATGAGACGTATATTGGAATTGCTATAGAATGTGTGTGCAGTATGTATTTTTGGGTTGCAGGCAACAGTTTTGGATGGAATGCACAACAGACATTTGCACAGGGGAAGAGCTCGTGTCAAAGCTGTATGATCCTCTTTCGAAGCATTTTAAATTCACCTAGATAAACCGTCAACCTCACTGGTCTGTATTTACGAATCAGAAGTAAAAAACAGCAATATTGCTAGGAAAAGGTCATTAATGATGATTTTGGGGCACCAACTTCAAGATGAAGAGAAGATTTAAAATTGTCCGAATTAAATGTCCGAAGAAGTACACGAGAAAAATGAAAATAGATTACTATAGGGGACTCGAATCTCGGATCCGAAAAATAGAAACGTTATACAAGAAGAAGAACAGAAATTTTAAACGTACATATCAAAATAGGAAGGAAAGGAAAGTATTAATGCCTTCTATCGGTGAAACAAGTATGCAAAAGGGATAAAAGTGGTAAGCGGGCGAATCGGACAGTATTGATTAGTGCCTCAGGCTCTTTCGTTGTTTAATGAACAGCGGTTTAAAAATCAGCAGTTCACTACTAAAATTGCCCTGACAATATTTGAAAGCCATCACGTTAACCTTCATCCCTGTTGATCTAAAATATTCGGATGCACTAGACGGGGTTTGTTTTGTTCATTTATCTGCAGAAAAGGCAGGGATCCCAAATTGGTCAAAAAGATAATTGAGTCCAAGATGCTAAGCACATTTTTGTCTGGGCTAATACACTGTTGGAGCAATTGAAGGTGACGTTGCCCTTCACAAGTTCACTTGCCCACTCAACCAGTAGCTACTCTCCAAATTAACACCCTTTCCTCCTACAGTTTTGTCCTAGTTCAATTTCTCACGCATCAATCTAGCACTAGAATGTTTTAATTGCAGAAATTCCGAAAAAAGAAGTTGTGGAAGTAAGACCATGGTTGACTGAATCGTATTTTGGTTAAAGTTCTTCGAATCCTGGTTGAACGAATCGTATTCTGGTTAAAGTTCTTCGGTCCTGCTTGACTGAATCGTATTCTGGTTAAAGTTGATTTCCCTTTGTTGAATCCTTTTCGTTCAACAACTGTAGTTTTTCGTAGGGATAGAAACTTAGTAAAATTAAAATATTTGTTGTACAACACGAACTTTGACGTTGAAATTGGACTTCTCCTTTTCCAGTATCACATTTTAACTGAAAGTAATCACAGGAGTCGTCACTTCATTAAAGCATACCTCAGCACGCAATGAGACGTCTCTGCTGTTTACTTCAGTAACTATGGGCACCGAAAGAATTCCGATTCCGTCATATTAAAACCAATTGGGAATGTTTATCTAGTGAGTTCCTTTTTTCCTTTTTTAACTTGCTTGCTCAATACTAGGTTGCCACTTCAAGGTATTGAGTGAACAGAAAATAGATGTTATTACAGACAGAAATTAAAGATTTCCAAGAAGATAGCGGTTGATAATAGACCTAAAAATGTCAAGTTGCTATTGTATAATCTTCGGTAATGCGTAAATTACACTTTCGCCCTCCTGAATTGTACGGCTTAGTGCGTTTAACAATACCGGTCCTCCGATTGTAATAGATATTACGTTTATTAAAAGTTTGACATACAATTTGATAAATTACTCTCTATACTTTAGTACTTTATGTGGCTAAAAGAGTTTTATGCAATTTGCAATTTCAAAACGTCCCAAATCGTTAAGAAACCTGTCAAAATTTCACGCGCTCAGGGTGGTTTTCTTGACCTCGCCATCGTTTTAATTTAAAGTTTGGAAGAAGCCGTTTCCCAGAGGTTGAGTTGGGACTATCCATTGTGAAATATTTCTATGTAACCGTATTTTTGTCGTGCACAAGATATTTTCTAGCTCGAATTTATTCCTCGGCTTCTAGCAAGATTAGGACAAATTTTACCACTGCCTTATGACTTGACGTAGAGCAATCAATCAAGTGATGGTGCACTCGCTTGCTCACACATCCCGAGCGTTTATGTATTACCAAAGAGGATGGCAATAGCTTGTACCTTGCAGAGAGTTACGTTTTGACACAATCAGGGGATATGAATATGCAGCCCTCAGATATGTTATTGTTCAAGAAATAAGGTCGACATTACCGAGTTTGTGCTTCTAACTTATTAAGTCTAATGAGATTCGACCTCAAAGTCACAGGATTGGAACATTCAGATTAGAAAAGAACCAGAAGGAGCTTAGAATACAGTCTAATGACAAGAAACAGCGGAACAAGTCGAAGAAGGACTAACTGCAAGGGAAGGTTGTTTATTCTTCAACCATTTCAGCAGCAGAAACAGAGCACACACACATACACATACACACTCATACACATAGTGCTTCTAGAACAAAAATAAGACGGATAACTATTGGGATTTTTGGAGGATGGGAAAATGTGCTATGTAATTAAGGTGAACAGTTTAAGGTGAATTAAGCAGCAATCTTTGAACTTAAAGCCAACTTCGGACAGGACTTGTTTTTACAACACTTCAGAACATTACAATATGTTTATAAGTATCGTTGAATATCGTTGTAATCTTTCAAGTAACCGAAATGATCTTATTTAAAAGGGAACGCATAAAATGCTAGAAAGTTAGAGATATACTTCCGTAGAATCTTTCTAGATGTACTATCCTAGAGGGTTTTGTAACCGTAGATGTACTATCCTAGAGGGTTTTTTAACCGTAGATGTACTTTCCTAGAATGATTTTGGTGTTAGGGTTAAAGGGCTAGGGTTAGAGTACTAGTATCTACTCTTACAAAGGGATTCTAGGAAAGTACATCTTGGCAAGAAACTTTCTATAATAGTATAACTTGGCAATTCTATGTTAGTATCTGCCATAAAATTCTTGCATTATACTACGACCTTATTTGAAATCCTATCTAGGACTTTGGCTAATCTTTCTGAGTATTTGTCACTTTGGTATGAAAATATATGCAATTGTTAATTGCTTTATAAGCTGTAGAATACATATTTTGCATGTGATTGGAGATGACAACAGCAAAGAATAGCCAGAAAGTTCTTCGATGTCAGTAAATGTCCATTTTTAGTATGCTCTTGAAATTCGAAATTTCAAGTAACCTTCCGTTCCAAGTTTGTAAAATAGAAAACATAGAAATGCAAGAGCAAAACATTTTACAGCCTCTTTGCATAATTTGTGGCCCTAAAACAGATATATGGAAAATATTTCTGCACTTAGACCTCGCATGTTATTTGTGGGTGAAAATTTTTACTTCATGAGTTTTTAAAAATTTTATGAGAAGTCAGAAAGTATGGAAAAGATTGGCGACTTGTTTGTGAGTTTTCAGGAAACGTAGATCCATGGAAGTGACTGATCATTAAGCCTATCCCACCAGAAAGGTAAGGTGAAGACTGATTCATTTGTGCCATGTAGTAATAAAAGAAAACTCTCATTCCTCCAGTCCTCCTTTTGCAATTCAAACGCAACTTTTAAACCCTTCTTAATTTGCCACTTGTATATCCCTACTCAAAATAAGGGTGAGAAATAAGGGAACGTCGCCTCAAAGTCTTTAAAACGTAATTGCACTTTATAGTATTTTTAAAGATCGCAAATCACCTTTGAGCTATTAAAAAGTGCCTCAGCTGATACTTGTGTATTACGGAGATTGGAGCACAGTACCAGCTATTATCAATATGTTTCAACAATTGAGTTGTTGAGCAGTTAGTACATATTCTAAATTTGCATGAGTCGATAAAACTTTCATGTGTAATAATGATTGGTTCAGTCATTTGCATGTTATACCTGGAATATTAACAACCGACTTGGCTAAGACCAAGCGTGCAATAACCACATGCGAGTCATTTGCTTGTTATACCTGGAATGTTAACAACCGACTTGGTTAAGAACAAGCGTGCAATAACCACATGCGAGTCATTTGCTTGTTATACCTGGAATATTAACAACCGGCTTGGTTAAGAACAAGCGTGCAATAACAGCATGCGAATCGTATAGCTGTTAGGGACAAAATGTTTCTTAATTTCTGTGTCGAGCCTTACAAAGACGAAATCGGAACTAATTTTTATCTAAAGACAGGTGGGTTATCATTCATTCGATGTTGTACACAAACTACTCCTTGTATGGCTAGACCTCTTTTTCATGCCGAGAAGCTCATGTTTCCTCTTATGGACCAAAATCCATCATGACTTTGCATCCAATGCCTTTCTTTCCATGAATGTGCTGTTCTTTGTAAATCCATCCCTTTCCTAAGCAACAATAAGTATACTTTGTTTACGATTCAATTAATTGTGCATCAAGCTACTTCTTTAGTTTAGTTTAAAAATTTAAATACAAACAATATTGGATGCAAAGCGAAGAATGCTTCCTTTT
>JAAAKL020016389.1:0-11051 GCA_010016065.2 Carybdea cf. marsupialis auct. non (Linnaeus, 1758) | reverse complement strand
GACGTCACGATTTTGAAAATGTTTAAATTATGGAAAAAATACTCAATTTTCATGTTGTCCTATTAGTGAGAACATCAATGGCCAAAATTAAGAGTTGTACCCTTTCCCAACACCGAAATATCAGCTTTTAAAGTTTTAAATCTCTCTAACAAAACTTTGTTATTTGATGCTAGTTCCTAACGTAAGGAACCATGGAAAATAATTCAAACGCCTCTAGTTAAACACTATATGCACTACAGGTCTGGTATTTAGGGAAACAGCCTAGCTCAGGGTTACCTTTAGATATCTGGAGTCAAAATCTTACAATATTCAAAACTTTTGAGCCATGACGTCATCACTTTAACTCCGCATACTTATACTTTCGCTAGTATACAAAGCAATGTGATTAATTGAAGCAGGAACCAAAATGATACTTACAGATACAATACATCATCCTCGATTTCCACAGCTCAGTTATCTACAACTCGATCATCCTAACCTAGAATATCCCAACCTCGAATATTCATACCTTTCTTATACGATCCACTTTTATCTCCTTTTTGGTTAACAGAAGTTCGATTATCCTAGCCTCGGTTATCAAAAGTTCGATTATCCTAGCTTGGGTTATCCAAACCTCAATTATGCTAGGCTTTGTAATCGGAACCATAAATATCCTAGCCTCAGTTATCCACACCTCGATTATCCTAGCGTTTCCTATCGAAACTATGAATATTCTAGTCTCAGTTGTCCAAACCTCGACTATCCTAGCCTTTGATATCGGAAGCAGGAATATCCTAGTCTCGATTATCCAAACCTCGATTATCCTAGCCTTTGTGATCGGAACCATGAATATCCTAGCCTCTGTTATCCAAACCTCGATTATCCTACCCTTTGTCATCGGAACCATGAGTATCCTAGTCTCAATTATCCAAACTTCGGTTATCCTAACCTTTGTGATCAAAAACATGAATATCCGAGCCTCAGTTATCGAAGCCTCGATTATTTGTACACAAAACTTTTGAACCACTTCTCTCAATTTTATGCTTAAGTCAAGCCGGAATATAAATTAGATTAGCGTAGTACGGGAGTCTAGATTACATTTTCTAATAAATGGCAATCTTATGGTCTTTTAGCACATTATAAGAGACATTCAAATGTAATGCTAAAATTCTAATAAAATAAGTATTTTTTAAGTTTGTGTTTAAATACCCAATAACTAACTATTGGAAGCAAAAAATCCGCTTCGTAGGAAGACCAGTGTATCGACATTTTTCTCTTGATTATCCATATTTTTGGTGTATCCAACGGCCTGCCCCTACCAACAGGTCAACTACTTCGGATAACCAGATGTCTTGTATTACTGCCCCTGCACAGACTTTTCCAGTATAAATATCCCATGTTTGAGACACGCACGCTTCACGGTCTCCCTTCCATACTATGTATAACACATTTAATTTACAAAATTTCGATAGACAACATTCAACAGAACGCGTTTATTATAAACCAAAGGGATATTTTTACATACCATTATAGAGAACACAGTTGGTGTATACCAATGTCACGTGATCCATGAACTCCTCCCGTGTATGATAATGGCCTTTCTTGACATTCTACATTACAGGAAAAGCGAAAAAAAGAAGATTGATTCTTTGAACAATGCTTAAATCTTCCTGCCATTCATCTAATACAGTGTGCGCCACAATGGAAAACGTCAAAAATTCCCAAAACGACCTTACTGTTGTCATTCTTCAGTCACTCTTCCATACCGTTTTCTTTTACTTATATCATCTTGTTAAAAATTTTGACTCAATTCTTTCTCTTACTTGTTCTTTACCCTTTTATCTGTCTTATATTGTTCTTTCTTTCTTCTTTTCTTCCATCCTCTCTTTCTTTCTTTCTTCCTTTCTTCTTTCCTTTCCATTTTCCCCTTTCAAATTTTCCCCAAACCCTTTCCGCAAGGCTTAGTGTTGGAATCAAGAAACCACTTAGTTCACCCGATGTTGAACACGTGATGTAATGTTGATGGGTCAAAACGACATTCAAAAGACCTGAGAAACTTCCACATGATGTGTGATTCGCGTGGGTTGGATCAGAACGCCCGGCAAATCGGGAATATAAGAAGAAAGTACAAATATGGGGGGAGGAGGGCATCAATTGAATAAGCAGTATAGGTTCGCAATTGAAATTTATCGGAACGCTGACGCAAGAA
Source organism: Carybdea cf. marsupialis auct. non (Linnaeus, 1758) (assembly GCA_010016065.2). Classification (NCBI taxonomy): domain Eukaryota; kingdom Metazoa; phylum Cnidaria; class Cubozoa; order Carybdeida; family Carybdeidae; genus Carybdea; species Carybdea cf. marsupialis auct. non (Linnaeus, 1758). Next base: position 8,863 of record JAAAKL020016389.1, on the reverse strand, counting down.
ATCAACTACAATTAACAGAATTTGGTGGATCATACATGTAACAAACATCTTTCAAGTTCAGTGATGCTTTTAATCAAAAGTCTACATTATGTTTAGTATGATGAGAATCACTGACAATAAATTCTACAGAACACACCGAACGGGAAACTTTGGTCCAGACAGCAAAACTCTACATATACTCTATGTTTCAAAAGCGGCACCTCTTTAATTGTCTGTAGATCCATTGGGTTCTTTACAACATTATGATAATCAGGTACTGTTTTGCTTGAAACTGGAGCGTGAAATAACCAACTCTGTATTTAAAGAAAGAAGATAAACAGATTCTGAGTCCATTAAAGCACAAGCTTTTTTAACTGGACACCAATAGACCAACACGGCTCTACAATAGGCCAAGGGTGGGTCGTCCTGATGACCATCAAACCATCCATCTTGGCTACAAACAACATTCAAATAACAAATAACAAGTGATCACAAAGTATCAGTTATTATGTTTGAGGTAGGGGTGGACATTGGGAGCCAGTGGTCATCTTTCAATAATCCTCAAATATAAATCAATGTTTTAAGTTCATCTCACCCAGGATCTCCACACCGAAAACGCAGACTTTACCGCTGCACTAAATAGTGAATCCGTGAAGTCAATCCCACATTCTCACCACCCTCAGCAGCCTATTTTTTCGCATTGCTATTAGCTTCATCAGTGTGGGAGATCCTGGGTTCAATCCCTGCCGTATGCATTTCATGTTCATTGAGTTCTATACTATAAATTTCATGATCGCTGGTGTGTCTGCCTGAGTACCTATATATGGAAAGTGGCACAGATGAAGCCAAGAATATGAACAAATTAGGTTCCTGAATTGTCAACTTAAGTATTACACTACTTAGTTCAGGTCCTTTCCTCAACGCCTTCCTTACAGACCAACTAATGCCAGGTACACATTTCCAAGCTGGGGTAAAAGAAGGGGTTTTCAAATTGAAGACCAAGCGTAGACTTGAACCATCAACTTTGTGCATGCAAGTCAGTTTTTTACCTACTGAGCTAACTCCCCTGTTATACAGGTCCATAAGAAAGGCGGCTAGTAAAAGAAAATAAATCGAACGAACGAAAAATAAATAGTTGCACAGTATAGGCGATAACGGGGTTAATGCACTGAGAACATCCAATGACTCACCTCCGGCACCTCTTTCATTCTGGATACTATGTTTTCAAAAAGAAGACTGAGAGCAACCTGAAACCAAAATGCCACAGAATGTGAGTATACTTTTGCTTTACAAGAGAAAGGGGTTCCAAAAATCCTTATGTGGGAATGCCACGGCTCCCAGTAATTCTAGACCTTAGTATTTCTATACAGATATATGTTGTTATCTTGTACAGTCCAATAAGATTCATCTTACTCTGCTGATGGGCGTAGATCGCTGTGTATGTGTGTGTGCATGTGTGTGTGCGTGTGTGTGTGGGGGGGGGGGGCAAGAGGATATAACGCGGACAATTTGACATTTCAAGGCCCAAAGGTGAGGGATAAAGCAGCTGTTGCCCCCATACAGAAAAGTGAGGGGGAAGTGTCCTCCCCACTCCCCCAGAATCTACGCCCATGTTAGAAACACGCTGCAATCTCTTTTAAGGTGATGACACAGGAGGCTACAAGGTAGCCGGTTACATGTAGCGCACTACCACGTAGCTTAGCTGCAAGTTACCGTAGCTTCATGATCAAGTTTAAGCATGGCCTTCTAAACATTAGCTCCCGGACTCGAAGGTTTGAAATGAGGCCAATGGGATGAGGCCAGTTTCCTCAAACGGACTAAATGAAGGCTACTTGTTTCAGGAACATTCTTAATACACAAAAACTGATAGATCAGTAGTTACATTGCTGACAAAACACAGGAGAAGGGTAGTTGGCAACATGGGCTCATATAAAAAGCTGGGGATACAAGCCCCCCTCCCACCCCTTAAAAAAACATGTAGCAAAAACAATAAGATTAAAGCTTTTCTAGAACTTAATGTATCCTCTATGAAACTAGATATCAAATAAAAGGACTACGAAGGTAAAAAATGAACAATATATACAGTACGTCCAACCTAAAGTCTTCATAACATAAAACAAAAAAATAAATATCAGAATAGCACTCTACTCACCTACTCTACTGTTTCTAATCAATCAAGGCAGAAGCTCCGAAAGTCAAAAAATGAATAATAGTGTAAAGTTGGTTTCATGAATTAACATGTTCTTCCATATTTCCACTTGCCACATCTTGTGGGAAACAGGGGTTAAATTGTCCAACTTTTTAGTCCAGGGTCAATATTCATACGTCCATATTCTAATCTACTGTAACTTGGCATCAACCAATTACGATAAAGATCAATGGTTACACAAAACAATTTGAGAGATCGATATAAGGATCTCATCTTGTTCATAAACAGTAGGAGACGCTGAACAGGAGACCTTACTTGAGAATGGAAACAAGCAATCACTAGGTCCTGGGGGCAACAAATCGTAGCGTGATAATCAACCTGTAGGCTACCTAAGCACTTGAGGAAGCTGTAGAAAAAATGCGGATAAGAAGGTTCATGCCTTACCACTGGATTAGTTCTTCGCCGATTTTTATTTGTATGATGCCGCTAAAAAGTAAAAAAAACAAACCCGTCGTATGAGTGACGAAAGTATCACATTTAAAACCAGAAAAATACAACAACACTCACCACTCTTGCTGACCCTTCCCTGCTTTCAATACCAATTAGAACGCGGCCCACTGGGATTGAGTTACAGCTGCAGACAAAAGCCATTCATCTACCGCGTCATGAAGCTTCAATTAATACAGTTTCAGAAAGGGGCACCATCAGTGTGAAATCATAGACGGATTTCTGCTATTTAATCAGAAAATAGGACGACAAGTGGCATTGCTGGTACAGCAAAACATTATTGAGATAAGACAAAAAACCTGATATGAGTACATTAATAGAAATCAGATCGCAGTACATCAATCCTGCATGCCCATCAAACAACATTAATTAACCAATTGCATTGCTGGACGAGAAAATTTTGGAGCAACTTTTACTCGCCACTCTAAAATTCGTCAAGCAAAACGCGGATTGTAGCAGATCTTGGTCGGGCTCTAATAATTTCCACTTGTCTTTCGAAGGCGATAGCGGCTACATTTTAAGAAATATTCCTAGCAAATAGAAAAAAATTGAGAGTAAAGTCTTAGAAACACAATATATTACACTATCAATTAATACAAGATCAGGAGCCATTAACGCAAATTTCGATTATCAACAAACGAGGGTTGGAAGCTACTCGTTCGATTTGAATCGATGTGACTTGGCGATGAGGTTTGATTTGAAAGGAAATATTTCATCATCATGCACTCCTATTTTGTAAATAAAACATTATCAAGTAGGTACAAGATATCTTGCGGTGTTTTCCATGACGTCAACAGGACTTTAAAATTAGTTTACTGGTTATCAACTTGCAGGATGTCTCAACAGATGAGCCCTTATACGGTTGCCGTTGTTAGTTCACATTTCATTGAAGGCTCTGAGTTCCCTTAGCATTCCAACATGACTGATAGCAGCGACATTTCTTTTGATTGGTGTTGTACTCTAATATTCTCATGTGCAATTTACGTAGGTTGTTAAAGATACGTGAGATTTCGCTAAAGGAGTAAACAATACGTTCCGTCGTAAACGATATTTGTCGGCCTTGATTCTATGAGCACCTGAGCCTACTTATAGTTTATATTTGGGATTTCATTTAAGTCGATTATAAAAAACGATGTGCGCAATCGCACAGATAAAACCTTTATCTTGAGTTGCAGTTTACTTTCAGAAACCATTGAGTTCTTTGCAATGTCAATGCGTTCGAAGCTTCCCTAAGCCATCTCACTTACGGCATTACATCCTTACGCTCCTGTACTTTGTAACTTGAGGGGTTTCGGCTAATCTCCAATACATTTATCAAGCAGAAACTGATCTTTTGTTCAACTACCTACAGCTACATAGTTTTTATGGATTAACGCTGGTTATAGTTGGCACCTTAGGCTTCTGACACGTTCTAAATCGTTCAATTTCAGTCTTAAATATGAGAAACTGATGCTGTCATCGTGCCTCTGCTCTGAAACGTCTTGAGCCAACTTTAGTTATTATTTACATCCCTCAAACGGTTAGAAAATCAAGAAGACAAGAATTTACTTCGCTGTAACCTCTTTGGATGAGGGTGCCTCACACCCTTTTTCTTTACATGTTTGGACGGACTTCCAGTCTGAGCTAATGCGGATGGGGTTGGGATGGAATAAAAGATCAAATATGGAACGGTGTATAGAGAAATTAAGAGAGGGGTCATAATTATATGAAAATTATAACTTCTGCTATATATTCCACTCACTACATTCCCCTTGTTGATGAAGTGAGATAATCAAAATTTGCGACCAATATCTTGAACAAAGGTCCAGATACGCCCTTTCAAAGTTTCAAATCTTACTTGAGCCCAGTTCTTTTCACGAACTGAGCAAACTGACCAGTGTTTTCTTACAAAACAGTACAAATTCTAAGGGTTGTGACCACTGATCTCTACAAAAGACTGGATCGAGCTCTACCATTGCTTAGAACTACGAAAAAGTGTAGTCACAGGTCTCCATTAGTTAAAATAGCGCGGGAAAGTCCGCCATGTTGCGAAACCTTGTTTAGAAGATTTGTGTGACGGGGACTGAAATGGGGACTGAAATGGCGCCCACCGACTGACCTCACTTTGAGACTGAAGATGCTCGATCCAGTGTCTTTTAGAGATCAGTGGTTGTGACTTGTAGTCGGAATCGGTCAAAAACGCCATCAACTGTGTTTCCTTAAAATGTGTCATGACGTCATAACTTGAGGCCATGTTGCTATAGAAATCTTACCACCAAGTAATCGGCATGAAGCGATGATGATGATGTCTTCTTTCTCTTCTTTGGGGGTTGCACCACTGTCATATGTAAACAGAAAATGAAAATCGGTTAAATCTCGAACCCTTATAAGTTGGGATGGGGTGGGGGTGGGGGTGGGGTGTGACGTGTGCCAACATGTGAAAAATTAATAACAACGTTCTAGCTGATGCGTCATAAGAACATCACGAGGATACAGTGCCTCGAAATTTATGGAAGGTCGACATTCGGCAAAAAAAAATTACAAACGTTCGGCAACAAAGGCTAACTAAAGTCCGAAATACGAATGTTGATATATTTTACTATAGGGAAATCTCACTTGATGCTGCCAAAAATTTGTCAGAATATTTCAGATAAAAAGAACAAAAGTTATCTAATTTGAAATGGTCTGGTACAACTACGGGGATTCAGTTACAAATTAAAGAATAAATGACGTTAAACACTAAGACGTCAGGACTTGAGCATTTAAGACAATTCATACCTACAAATGACTGGATCGAGCTTCCCATTGTTTTCAATAGCGAAAAAGTGTGGTCACGAATACTAGTTCTCAGAAGAAAAAATAGCGCGGGAAGGGCCGCCATGTTAGGCAACATTATTTATAAGTTTTGTTTAATGAGGACTAAAATGGCGCCCAACGACTGACCTCACTTGGAGACGGGACGATACTAGATCCAGTGTTCTTTAAAGATCAGTGGTTGAGACACAAATTATCGACTTATATTTATCATTTGGGGCACAGTTCTGGACATATCTTTAACCAAATCACAATTACGGGCATTCTATTTTAATAGTAGAAAACATTAGGCTCATCTAAAGCTCCATCACAAACATATTCGGACTATACAATTATCGGACAGGCCTTGTCCCTGGAAAACATTGCTACCTTTCAGTGCTCATGTATCCCAATTTATCCAAGCCACCATTGTAACAATCTCCGCTTACAAGAAAACCCATAATCTGGTACAACATGATACTATCAAGTTTGAAGAGGTACTTGAGAAAAGTGAAAACGTCATCACCGGGATTCGAACCCGGGACCAAAGCATCTGTGGCCAGCTGCTCTGCCTGAGCTATGTGGCCCGGTGATAACATAATTCACCTTTCTGTAGCAGCCACATTAGCCCTTAGACTCCACTGGTGGACATCGCATCTAGCTCTACGCAATTTTGGAGAGCAGCCTCTCCGTACAATGTGACTTGACCATGGAAGGACTACCATCCAGCCCATAATGCTGTTCACGCCCTTGAAAGTAGAAGTTCGAATCCCGGTGGTGACATTTCACTTTTTTTAGTATCTCTCCAAACTTGATATTTTCAAATCCTCCGTTCTCTAAAACAGCTCCATAATAAATAAAATAGGCAAGTGTAGACAATGGCCTACAAAGAAAGTTACACTGTAATGGAAATGACACGTAGCGTAACCATTAACCAATAGTAAACTAACACGAATTTATTAACAACACCCAGATCTTTTACTAACCAATCACCCTCCACTTCCTATCTTACTTGTTATTTGATTGGCTGTAGTACATCAGTATAAATGTTCAGCTTATTGTAATTTATGTTGTGTGTGTGTGTGACAGAGCTCTGAGATCTATGAGCGCTGTCATAGATCTCAGATAAATATATCGTGGCAACAGCAAGCCTCATTGTCATTATTGTGGACGATTTGTAAGCGCTGCCAGCGAGTTCCCTCGGAGCCGCATGGAATTAAGAGAGGCGCTCATTACAATATGGCCCACCAGTCAGTCCAAAATCCAATGAAAGTCGTTGATAGGGGATTTGAAATAATCAGTATAGAAGAGGTCGTCTTGGAATAGCACGAATGAAAGAAAAATTGTCATTGATAGACGAGTGATTTGCAATTGCGTAGTTAAATATTCTCCTGCCATATCACTTCTCTACGAAACGTTTCACGCCTCACACCAAACACCTTGCTGTGACAAGTACCTGGTAAAACCTCACGAAAAAAAACACTCCCTTACTTCTCGCATTTTCACGTTTTGTAGTTGTACAAGTCTTTGTAAGTTTATATCGTTTATAACTGTGCATAAACATAAACCATTTCATTAAAGGGTTCAGCTGCATTTAACAATCATTACTCGCTTTTGAAACAGTCTTGAATAGTATTAGAACACGTCTTCGCTCATGGGCTTTATATTACCAAACAGCATTCTGATGCCACTGTACGTTAATATCGTTGGTTCCCATGACGATAAAATGTATGTCGACGCACTGCAGTTGCTTCATAATTCTGTCGATTGACCAGACTACAATATTCTCAACACTCCTTACCGTGGCCGACAAAACTTTGGGGCCAATTTCGCATTACAATAAATTTTATCAATAGTTGCTAAAAATATATTTGAATTTGATTTCAGTTGCTTAGAAAGGAGCTCCTGATACATTGCGAAATCGCGTACCACGTCACTTCGTAGCAGTTCACTTAAATATGTTATTAAAAACAATACTTACATGGACTGAAAATAAAGTAGCTGGGACCACAAATATAAGCAATGACAGGACCAGCACAGATGGTGTATAAAACTGGGCAAATCGATTCATCAGCTTCTCTGTGTGGGATGATCTTGCCTGTGCTTCTGACACTAGCTGTGATACACGTGACATCATTGAGTTGGTGGAATCACTTGTTGTTTCGATCTGCACAGAGGACAAGAATGAGAGTCACATTTCACAGTAATAAATAATTATCACCACGTTCTAACAGACTAACAGCGATGCGAAGGTGACCAACATTTTACCTTTGTGGTGCAGAGTTTTTGACTTATACAAATCATAGCATATCTGTCATTATAACATAGATTACGACCTCTCTACATAAGAATGCCTGTGTGAAATATATTGCGTCCCAGACTGCAATAACTATCTATTATAAAGTTTTTGTCTGAATACCGTCTTTTTAATTTTTATGCTTAAATTCAAAATCAACACTTCCTAGGCATCTTGCTATTCAACTTAGTCATATTTCACATCTGTTACTCGAGTCCATAGCTCATGATACCCCAGCTTGTTGCTTAGCGAACTGGTCCTATTCTATGTTTCCGGTATGCACCATGTTAGCATCCAGTTCACTGGTGAGCATGTGACTTGACTATTAAAAGACTACTAGCCAATCAAACTCGCAAAAGCCCATTGCCATGATAAAGACAAGAAGAGCAAAGTATAAATTCTAGGGTTGGCAAACTGACAGAAATCTCTTTTTTTAAGGAAAGCAATACGTCACATTATACTTATCATTATAAAGCAATGTGAAAACTCTGCAATTACATCTATAAAAGGTAATTTGTTGTTTAAAGCCCCGTATACACTGTGCAGCATGCTGATACAACACTTTGCGACCAACATGTTGCATTGTTTAACCAAGTTGTACAACGTTTGTTTCACGCAACATGTTTACGCTACTGATTTTAGAATAGAGCTGGTTCCATTTCTCACAACATGTTGTGGGAAATCAGCCAAGGGATGTTGACTTATGATGGAGATGAAGGAAGGGAAGCTAAGAAATGGAGGACGGGAAGCTACGAAAGGATTTACAATATTTCGAAGACGTTTTAAGATGGGAATGGGCGAATTACTTGAGTTTCAGTTGTCCCCTTTTTCTCTAGCATATACAAAAAATGTTTTGTTCCAAATGAAAACTCAGTTGTGAAACTCAGTTGTACGATAAGACAGCGTCCCCGGGGTGAGTTGCGTTCAACATCTTGATACATCAGACTATTAGCATGCTGATGTTATCAGGAGTCAATCAGTAAATGATCCCTTTCCAATACTGTTCTTCTATTATGTATCCTAACAGTAGTCAGTAGTCACATGACATGAACCCAAACAGAATTGTTTGGCCCTGTCGCTTTATTGATCGCAGCTATCAGACGCCATATTTATTTTGAAATGGAAATAAGCTATACATTGATTGGTGGAGAGGCTGGAAG
>JAAAKL020016388.1:0-11052 GCA_010016065.2 Carybdea cf. marsupialis auct. non (Linnaeus, 1758) | reverse complement strand
TTATATCATCCAACTGTGTTTTGAAAGTAGCCAATCAGAAGTCTAAGCATTGTGACTCTGCCATACGGCAGCAGCTGCTTGAAAACCCAGACTGCGCAAAATTGTATATGAATGACCGCTTCCGTATAACAGGAAAAGCTAGGTCTGCTTTTCACTTAGCCGTCCTCGAATCCGTCCACATCAAAGCAAGAAAAGCGTTGCTTTGCAGACAAAAAGAATTTATCTTTTCATTGGGCCTTTTCGGCTAACCATTTAGTCCCACAGACACTGATTGGTCAAAACAACACCAATCTAGCTGTCAGACGTCTTATTGGCTACTTTCAAATATTGTTGGTTATAAGTTCCATTGATTTCTTTTTTATTCCGATTCTGACGATTTTGTACTCTAAGGAGTATCACACGAACAGAGTTTCATTAATAAAATGTTTTCACTAATTCGTGCAGTAGTATTGTTTTGTGCCACCAACAAACTTTTACAGAGATTATGATAAATAAGCAATATCCTAGCCCATAACTACTCTCTCCTGTACAACTACAATACGTACTTGCGGGGACTTCATGAGCCATTGTCTCGAATATAACTTGCTGGGTTTCATTTCTGTGAAACCAACGAACGACGCCATAATTTACTTCCAAGTGATACTGCCCTTGAGGATGTGTTGCCCCAATGGTATCAAACAAAGAATGAGATCCGTCGGTTTTTATCAAGCAAATCCATGCTGCGATGGTAACAGCGTATCTTGGCTTGGCCTGAAAACGAAGTCCCGAGGGCAAATATTATGAGACTGTTCCTCTAAACATTTAGCAAGAAAATCAGCGAGAGAGAAGTTAATTGTTCCTAGCTTACCAGAAATTTGTTATAAAAACTATGATCTAATACAAAATCAACATTCCTGGACCGTTTCTGTCATCTTTTATCAAATTTCCGGAAATCTTCGATGGGTGTTTACAGAGTCACTTAAACCCCGCTACAAGATGTTCTTTATCGAAGGTAAGGGTAGGCTAATCGTTTGGTCAAACCTGTCCACTTCTCTAGCGTTGTGGCTATTCTATTAAAGCACGTGTTTCGAAGGTCCATTGTCATCTAAATCATGGTACGAATTTTTCATTGAAAAGTAAATTTAGGTCAGTTATTCTGCAACGGAGAAAGAGGCTGTTGCTTGGTTTGTATTTGTACTTACATGAAGTGAACTTGGTAAGTTTATAATTCGTTCATCACCATAACATCTTTTATGTTAATTTTAGAGTACGTTTTGACTGTAATATTTCCATCAGGGACAATTTGAAGTATTTTCTTGGAATTCTCCCACAATCATTTGATCAATGGCAAATGGCAGTCATAACGATAATAGCGATAGGGGATAGGCAAGCTGCTCTTATTCAAATAGTTCAAATAGTTCAAATAGTCAAATTTTTTTATGTTATACTGTTCGTATTACTATTATCACCTATATAACTTTGAGCAACATTAGTTCCAGAAATATTGCTGCAAGAAAAGTGCCCGGGCTACAGCAAGGAGCAGGTACGATATCGAGGGCACAAGGGTTCCGAGGATGACTTAAAACAGTACTAGTGGAATAGGATTAGTCAGAGGCTCATTTTTTTATTACTATTTTTTATCACTGATCACTTGTAAAGGGAACGGGTTTCAAAAATGCTAAAGAAATTTGAAGCATAAGATGATAAGAGTGAATATTCCATCAAAGTAAAACATAGATTGAAGTCATGCTCTAGTAATGACTCCAGAAAAGATGAGATGGTGTTTTTTCGTACAAAAATGTCCTTACAAAATTAATGGGTGGAATAAATGTCTTTTAAAACAACACTACATGGAATATCTTATATTACCATTAACATTTCTTCTCATTATTTTTCTAACTCAAAACTGTATAAACATTCGGTTATCATGGAATACGGATTATCCGGGGGGGTTGGGGGGTTGTTGGCATACAAGGTTTTGGTTTATCTAGAGAGAAAATGGAGGGTGAGGGGTTGTTGTTGGTTATAAATCTAAGCCTCTATGTAACCTATTGGACATCTTTTGTGAACATTCCTACACTGTTTCATGCTAAAACATGAGGCGGAAACATCAGAAGTTCTATGAATAGAGACGTAAACAGATATTACAGAGCAAGACAATTGAAAGCAACGAAACTTTTGTAGCTTTAAACATACAGCCTAAAATCCAAAGCCATTATCAAATCTTGCAAGACATACATATATTAAAACAATATAAAGTGGCAAGGAAATACCAATTGATACGTGCTTCAGATTTTACAGGCAGGATCAAATGGGCAACAAAAATGAATGGCATTGAGAGCAACGTGAAGCAAGTGATGGTTAAACGTGCATGACAATTTTCCTTGCCTCCCATAATGCTTCCACTTCTAACTCCCAATTCTTGCCGTCACTTTTCTTTGGTCATTGAGATATTTCATTTCAACAGATATGGTGTGTTAGAGAGACACTACAAGCATGTACTTGCAATCTTCCTTCCAGATTTCTCATGTTACCAATATCTGGACATCTTCTCATTTTTATATCGATAATGACAACAACACTATACAGAATGACGTCATAAAACGAAAGCATCACATTTTTTCTACGAAAATAAATAATGTCAATTCATCATTTGCAAAAATAACCCAACAGCAGATAATGTCTTACAAGGATTGATAAATTAATACATTGATATATTAAGAAAATATAAGATCAGTGCAAAATTGTTGTCAATTTCAGTAGGGAAATGTTAAAAGCATATCCACAAAAAGTTGTCAAGATTTACATCAGTTATCTTTCAAATCACCTGCGTTGAATGATAACTCTCTGTTACTTGTTATTTTATTAGGATGTGGTTAAATGTTACATGTTAAGAAATGGGAGCTCATTTCTAGCCATATTCTTATGGAAAATTAAAATGGATATTAAACTATTTGCTTATTTTTGGTTAGTTTTATGTTGTTGGTTGGTTCTTTGCTTTCATTTCATATTCCCTAAATTAAAGTTGTGTGCTGAGAAATGATTCACAATGAAGTGCGCTTTGAAGAAACAGACAAAAACATCCTTCCGATACAAGGTCTTGTTATAGACAGCTCATATGCACAATAAATGTTGTCTTTAGAGGGTAAGACATCTAGAACGGAGTTTGTTTTACTTTCTTTAATAACTGGATACTCGAGGGAGCTACAAATTTCTGCTATGAAACAAAGATATGATAAAAGAGGAAACAAGTCTTTTTTTCCCACAAAATAAGAGTATGAGGGTCCAAGTTTTTTTTTTTGTTTTTTTTTTTGTTTTTTTTTTAAGTTTAATTTCTGTACCCAGTTTCTTTGTGAACCTCATTTGAGTTTCACACATAAATGGTGCCTGTTACGGGAATCCGACGTTTAGTTATAGATTAGGACACCATTAGCAGGTTGTTGTTTTATCCGTTCTATTGTGTGTATGTATGTATATATATGTATGAAAATATGAGATATATATATGCGACCGAGGATTTTAAACCCTTCTTTATGTGAACGCTTTCCATAAATCAACTTTCTTTTAAAATTTTAGACTGTCGATTGTCTTTAATACTATATAGAGAATGACTTAATCTCTTTCATGTTTCTTTACATTTATATAATGTAAAAACCTGTTGATAAACAGGTAATTGTCAACTTTGGATGTTTTTGAGACACGTAGATCACCATGTCCTCAACGGTTTGGGTTCAAATTGTACCCAAACCCACGTATGTCCCCGATGGCCGTTACATAATGGGGAATGACCCCCATACGCTTAAGGAAGCTAAATTCGTATAATTGATCTATGAAATGAGTCGTAGGTTTCCAAATTTAAAGTTGCGAGTCTGTAGCTTTTAGATGATACGTATTTCCGTACGTTTAGTGAACCAAATGTCATACGTCAGTCTCAATGAAGGTACGTTGGTACGTCACTTATTCAACGTAACTATGAGAACTCTAACAAGTTGGTTAGTATTGTCAGATAGATTTTATTACTTTATTATAAGAATTCTGCATATTTAGTGAATATTAGATCACAAATGCCTTCTATTACGTGTAGATTAGTATTGCAGCTTGCTCCTTTTATATAAAAGATTTTATTTTATATTTATTCCTCGATTTAAAGCTTGTTAAGGTGTAGAAATACGGCATTGTTGTATTCACCGCCGGTAACCGTGATTAGTAAAACTTTGGGGCAATCAATTCTCACCTGAAAAGTGTCCCCACTGAAATGAATATCACTAGTAGCCAGATAGGCTACTTTACCGCACGTACTCCCTGGAATGATCATAAGAAGAGCCCCTTCGTCCATCGTGGCATCATTTTCATAACCGGAACTGTCCTTAAGAAGATTTCTTCCCACTAAATTTTCGAAATCTAAATATTCAACTAGCCGTTCTACAAAAAAGGACAAATAATTCATTGCGCATGCGTTTGCAGGTGTGTTTACGAAGATAACAGAGGTCATTCCAAGGTCATGCAGTCATGACAGCTGCGTTGGGAATACTTGGCTGGCTCTTGTATTGCTTGTAAAAGTTGCGCTGTCTGTCTTTAATCATACGCACTCGCTCAGCTGCTTGGCTTTGAAGTATTAATTTGCATTTTACTTTTAGGTAAATCAAAGTGAATCGAACAATTTGGGTCTGTCAATTTTCTTACTTGACAGTTTGGTAATTGCACCTTCGTTGATCGCCCTTTACCAAAGATTAGAATTTGGGTAAATTGTTCTTTTAGAGGTGGTACCGTTTTGTAAAATTGACTCTTGAATTAATCTATGCCAAAGGTATTTCTCTGGTTTGATCATACGTTTATGTCAAGCTTACGAACGATGCTCTAATTTTATAGTTTTGAACTTTTAGGTGTATAATAACCTTTTCAAAAAATTTTCTACCGTGCTGTTGAGCTACTTCTTTTGACAACATCTTGCTACGTTTTCATTTCCTAACAAACCATTGAAACAAACCTGAAAAGTATCTCCGGAGAAGCCTATGTCTTCGTTCAACAACCACGCTGCCTGTTTGCATGTGCTTTCCGGTATTTCTACAATCATGACCCCTTCTTGCAAGTGTCCATCATTCTCATAACCAGAACTATCAGGAACGACCGAGCCACTTATGCGCTCAAAATCTAAATATTCGACTAAGCGCCCTAGAAGAGAGGGAATGGTAACGAGATTAGTAAGAGATGACATGGAACTTGATCACATGGTGGTCTTTCGCAAAACAAAATAGTCCACCAATCGCAAGAAAGAGGCTGGGGGTATTTCAAAGCTAGATTGTCGATGCCTGCCTACAATACAGGAAAGACTTAAATTGAGGGTAATATATTTAATTTAAAGCCTTGGATATGGAACAATGTGCCTAACGCAAAGGCGCCTTTTATTCTACGTTTGTTTATTTCGTTCGTGGAGGTATGGGTTCTAAGATGGCCCAAAAATATCAACAGCTCCATGATTATTCTCTCTCATGCCAATTTTGTAGCCAAATATTTTTAACAGTAGCATGTTGTAAGTCATATTGACAACACGAGCATTATCTTGCTTCAATTCAATATAATCTGCAGCAGTTTAGACACATGTTACCACAACCATGACTTTTCTATCCGTTGTAATTGTCTCCTGGAGGTTTACTTTTTCTACTTGCAAGAGCAGGGCTTAGGATCTTTAAAGAAAAACGTGTGAACGTAAGACAATTCAGTGCTCTATACAGATTACAGAGACTAGGGTCTTCGAAGTTTGTACTTTTGAAAGGGTTGCATGTCTTTAAAGGCAGAGTATTGCAGAATGGGGGATATACCCCCAAATAACAATCGGTAATATGAACTTTAAAATTTGAGTAGTGCAGAGTGGGCAATATACCCCCTAAAAACCCCACCATTGGTAACATGAACTTTAGAATTTGTCATGGTATACTCTAAAAATATAAAAGGTAGCTTCTACTGGACCGGTGTCTACACTTCCGAAAGACTATCTATAAGATGTCACTAAGCAAATCTTGGTAATTTTAATGGAAATATTTTATTGCCATGGCAATTTGTACTACGCCCCGTTTGTGTATTGATGTGACAGATCTTAGCTATTTAGCGAATGCAATTTAAATATTATATGAATACTGTGAATATAACAATCTCAAGTGTATTGTTCGTAGCATATGTGGTGGGCTGGTAGTCGGAACTTTGAGAACTCCTTTCACAAGAACCAATTGGGCTTCAACATTAAGACAAGTAAGAATATTAGAAAAGTGATTGATGATGACGTATAATGCGAGAGTTAGGGATGTTAATAGAGTTTCCATGGCCAGAAAGAATTCATATTTTGTAAATAGTAGTTAACTTAAAAGCATTTATTCAATTTATTGCACTACGAGTATTATATAAAGTAGGGACTCTTTGCTATAAGCACAGACGATACAGCTAAATGCCCTGCATTCTCCTTTACTCTCTCTTTTCCACCCATGAATCATTTTTTATGCGATGGAAACGTTTCATGACTGCATGACCTCTTTTATATTACAGTACCTCAACAGTATCTTGATATGATGGCTGGAATAAGTGAGATAGATACGACAAGTTACTATATGATATGTTAACGTATGGTAATAACTGTAATTTTACATATTTTAGAGATTATACTTTCCATTCGTTCCAGAGTGACTATTGTATATTCATAAAAGAGCAACATCATCTGAAACAGCTAGAATTAGAATGAAAAGACTTACGCACCTGGGCCCATAACCTGTACATTTTTGTATGTCAATTAACAAATAGGTTTACCATAAAAAGAAAGATGTTATGAATGGAAATTTGTCGTGCCGTGTAGCTTCTTCTAACCCTTCTCTTCCTAAAATTACAGTTAAAATAACAAGCCAATGCTTCCTCTTTGAATGAATATTTATAGGTGTCATCCGTACACTCATCTTGACATTGGTGTGTCTGCTTACAAATAAATTTTCAATAGTATAAAGACATTATGAACGAGGGTATGTTGTTGCTTGTTGCTTCTTTCAACCCCTTTCTTCCTATAATTACAGTTCCAATACGTAACATCAATGCTACCGATTTCAATTAATATTTACAGGTGTCGTCCAAGTATAAACTTGCCTAATGCAATACATCCTGGGATGAACATACAAGAACAGATCTATGCAATTTTGTTTATTTAAACATTTTATTTTGATTATAAAGAGTCATAAGGCTTTTCCCCCACAATTATGTTTGGGAGAACTTTTTATGACTTGGCAAATGTCACAGTACTGAATTTTGGATTGCTTTTTAAACTATCCTTTAGTACTCAAACGATAAAAAGGTTGGTTTCGTAATGTTCCAGACCGAGCTGCTTAAATGTACTAAGATCAGCGCTAAACATGAAGTTCCATTTAAAATTTCCCGTCATTTTCATTTTTGTCTCTAAAATTAAGCTATTTCTAAAGTAGAATGTTGGAACTTATTTAATTGTATACAACAGCTTGTAAAAATATGGTTACAGTGATTGTAATATTCTTTAAAAATACTTAAACATAAATAGGCCATTTGACATTGATTATTGTCTCCTGTACTTACGTTGATCGGAAGTCTAGGTTCTAGTTGGGAGTCAACAGACACGTGACGTCAACAGACATCCATATAAAGCAGTTTAACCTCGGTAGTTTGATAGAATTGAGGAATTGAAGAAAGGAGTATAGAGTGTGGACGACTAGGCTGGAAGTCGAATCGTTGTATCTTTCTTGATTATCACTGTTGATAAATATTCGATCAGAGGGAACTCGGTCTATTTATTGAGCTTAGTTAGCGGCAGTTTCAACTTATAAATCATACGTTTTAGCCTCTTTTCGCACCAGGGTACCATTTTTCATGCGCAAATTTAAAGCTAACATGATGTGTATTTCATTGTCATAATTATGCCACATGTTAAAATGCTCCATCTCTCAGAAAGAAAATGAGGACGGGGGATATGGCAATATGATTTCATACCCTCATAATGAGGTTGGTAGAAGACAGTATCAAAGTGATGTTGATAGAATCTTTGAATTTCATCGTTATCTCAACGTAAAGTTATCGAAATATTATCATAATCTCATCATAATTGCATTGTAATTGCAATGGACTTCAATAAGATATCGCCAAGATTTTCCAGCCTGAATAACATAATGGTGCGCAGAAATTGATCATTTTATCTTATTTCGTCTTGTGTGCTGAATTACGTACCAGAATTCACAAATGTTTTTATAATTTAGTTTATTTAAGCGTTTTAGTTAGATTATAAAAAAATCATTAAAAGCAAGAATTTTAAGATTTAAATACATTTTGGGCACCATGGAAATGCATATACCATAGAGACAATTAGTTTGCACTGTTTTTGCATGCACACAGTGCGGGGTTATAGAGCCAGGAGGGTACGCAGATTTCAGGTTGGGGCCTAGGTCTATACTCTTAATGACGTCATTGGAAACATAACACACAAACGTTTATCCGTTTGACTTTATGTGACCCTGATATAGTGGGAGGACATCTGATTAAAAGGAAAATTGAGGCTATGTTTTTAGAGAGAGGTTTTAGCATTTTCAGCCTCGACAACTGTAGCAATTTTAATAGACTTAAAATTGATGATTAGCGCATGACGACAATATGCAACGTGTGGCATTCCATAGCAAAAATGACTCTTATACCAGCTTGCAACGCTCCTATCTTGAGAGTAAATTGAAACACTCGGGGTTCATGCCTGTAAATGTGAAGGAGCTGCCACATTTATGACCTTAAGTGATACAATTTCACTCGGCGGTGTAATTGAGTGCTGTGTTTAAATATCATGATATACCTACTGAGTTAAACGATCCAACTTTTCAACGTTATAAGTTTCCTAAAGGCCATAAATTATGGATGTCTGATGCCATTTTGTTTCACAAGAAATGCAGTAAAAGCACGTAATACTTAACGAAAATTGTAAAAAATAACAGAGGAAAGGTTCGAACTAAGAACTAAACGAACCATGATTGGACAATAAATGAACAAAGCGAAAAAGAGCGCACCAATCAAATCGTAATAATTAGGCTTGTTCTTTTGAGTAATATCGTTCTTTGCACGGAACCAGAGTGACGAGAGTGCAACGAAACGCGTGTCTGATTGACAAATAATTCCGCTATTCAAGGTTATCTACAATTTATACGATTACCAAATCAATGTCTTTCAAGACGTTTTGTTAGGTAGACAAATCTTTACAAATAAGCCCTTAATAGACTAAGAATTCTGTTTAGCAAAAAGAAACTCATAAATTTATTTGGCGTTGTAAAGCCCAAATAAAGCAATTGACAGGGAGTTGCGACATAGGGAAACTTTGATGCTGACAGAAACTCTCCCGCGCAATTACGTGGGGTTTTACGGGCACAACACACATGGAACTTTCGAACCTAGCATATTTAAGAAGAAACGTATGGACATAGGATACAAAATTCTAACATAATAGCATCGCTACTTATTTGCTGCCTCCCCAAGTCCCCCCAAAATCATACTTCAATGGACACAATAAATATAACTTTAGGGTGGTAAGCCACCTATCATAGTGGATGATACTGATTTTTTCTTGGGGAAGGGATAGGGGTACTAACACAAATGCCTCCAATGGTTCTTTGATTTCTCAACCAGGCTGTTGTCCCAAGAAAGGCCCTAGGGGTGCAAGCATGAGGGGACTCTAAAATCTGGGGACAACTGACCTTGCGAATACTTAGTGCTTTTTAAGCTACTTTAAAGTAGATTGATGACTCGATTTTTAATAAATTACTAAATTTTAACTAAATTACTTACTTTGTCGAATCGTTTCATATTCATCGTCTTTACTAGCGATAGCGACAAGCTTCGGAACCGGAACACCTCCTCGTTTGACACCTGTCATTTCTCGTACAAGTACTTTTTGATCTTTCACTGTCCGACTGTGTGTTGCTAAGACAGGGGAAAAAACAAGTAAACCCCTACATCAGCGTAAAATCCAGTTTGTTATAAAATATCGTCACAGAGATGCCCTTCTCCAACCGTTCACTCGCAAAGGCCCTCGGGTTTAATATCTGAAAACTCTATTGTTCAACATGACGCTACCATAGCAGCACTTGCCTCACAACACTGACTGTCGTCATTTTAGCATTAAAGAGGAGAATACTATCACCTTATCAATTAGCTTCCTGTGTTTTTGTAAGACCGTATGAATGACAACGTATCTGATGATAAAAGATAGAGACCAGGATATCAGGGATGCACTACTCTGGAATTCTAAACATGACCAAACTCGAGTAAACAACTTGGCAAAGGCTTCAAGTGATCATATCCCTATGCAGACAAATAACAAATGACGATGTAGAGCATGGATCAATGGCAATCTGTGTAATCAGCGAACTTTACTGAGGCAAGATTACGAGTACCTATGAAAGAGCATGCAATGGGAGGTTAACGAAATTTGGTACATTTTGCCTTTGTGAGGGTTGCAGAAGGGATGAGAGGTTGTTTACAACGATATTATTTTTGCTAGTTCAGAGATAGTGGCTGTCAAATTAAGAGAGCATATTGCTGTACAAATATTTGAACGTGTTGTGTCTCCTTCTTGCCTATTGGAACCAACACCAATAAATATTAACTCAACATTAACTTAGTTTCTTGATAAATCAATGAGATTTGTCCTACTTACCCATGACGAGAACGCTGAATATTAGTGGCCCCAGGAGACCCATTGTGGGGTTGACCCTAAAATTGGGGAGAAAGGACAATTATAAATAGTAAAGGATAATGAATTGACATATTGATTGTTAAATATAGTTTCAACATATGTAGCAAAACATATTCTATTTAGAAAATCGTTCTAGACACCCTTTCGCAAAATCGTAGCTACTTTTAAGGTCTATTAAAAAAACTAGTTTGTAAAATGCTGGATTTAGGAAAGGTTCAAGAATCACCCTAGATGTTTGTATGTATGTAATAATGTAAAGTGTATCCTGGAGACGAAACTAGCAAAATGTATCTGCCACACTTCTAAACTGGGTATCATTTGAATTAAGAAAATGATTTGAACTA
>JAAAKL020016387.1:0-11052 GCA_010016065.2 Carybdea cf. marsupialis auct. non (Linnaeus, 1758) | reverse complement strand
ACAACTCGTAAACCCGAAGTTGTGACGTAAAACGACAATTTACCGTAGTCACGTCTTTCGTGAATCACACATGGAATTCACGAATCACAATTTAACATGCAAATGAAAGGGGATTCCCGACAGCTTTTACTAGCAAATAATTTAAAATCTAAATATTTTAACACAATATTACTTCGGGGCTTTTTTCTATTACCTTTCTTATTATTTAATTCTGTCATGTTTTCTTTACTTAATTAAGGGGGAGTGTGCATTAGGTTCAAGCTCTCCTGAGGACTACACATCGCACCCATGAGTATTACCATCAAGGAAGAGAACCACTGACATCACGGTAGGCAGCGGCTAATCCACTATCATTACCTGCCTGGCAGGACAAAAAGGATATTCATGCATTTGTATGCCAGTCAAACTGTTGCTCTTTCCCTTAAACCTCAAATTTTCTCTCTCAAAATTAAGATCCAGCCCAAGAGTCTGTGCAACACTTCATACAAGTTGAAAAATTAGTATCAATGGAATACCCTAGGGATGACTTTGTTGAATGGATGTGAATAAACTTATTGGAACGTATTTCTTGCAGAAGATAATGCACACGAGATTAACAGCCTCGGTTTCAATTCTCTGAATGCGCAGAGCAAACAATTTTGATCAATCAGCCAACGTTTAGAGACGGACATAATAGTTATAAAGAAGTGAGGATTTGAAAAATACCAAGATTGAAGGGATATTAGAGAAAAGTGAAAATGTCACTAGAGGGATTCGAACCCGGGTCAAGTCACATGGCACGCGGAGGCTGGTCTCCAAAATTGCGTAGAGCTGGATGCGATGTCCACTGGTGGAGTGTCAGGAGCTAATGTGGCGGGTAGTGAAATGTGAACTATGTTATCACCGGGTCACCATAGCTTAGGTGGTAGACCAGCACGAGGCGAATGCGTGGATTCCGGGTTCAAGTCCTGGTGGTGACATTTTCACTTTTCTCTAGTATCCCTTCAAACGGACATAATTCTAAACAGCCGAGAATATTAGCACGTATACCGAAGTAAAAGGTATTGCCATAGGTAATAAAGTCTTGCTTAATTTACCTTGTGTTTTCGTGCTCCTTTATTTTTAGTCAAACACGATGGTCGATAAAAGATTATTTCATGTGAAACTTTCACTACCTTGACAGTGAAGTAAGAAAAATTCGCCTCGGCGTTTCCTGCCTGTGTCACGGTCTATTATCCAGTTGGATGATTACCTCTGATGTGTTAGAACAACGCAAGTGTCTACCGTTTGATTTGAAATCCTCTTGATCAGTTGCTATGTCTCCATGGAAATTGATCTCAGTGTGTTTTCATCAAAAAGAACGTTTAGAAACAGGAGTAAGTTTTTCATGGCAATAATTAGTGAAATAGAAGTCACACGGGATTTAAAGGAGGGGGATACTGTAGAGAATCGAATTTTGTACATGCAATGATGAGAATGATGACGATGATGACGATGATGATGTTAATGACGTAACGTGGCTTCTTCGATCGGAAAGCGAAAATATTTGTTAATATCATTGGCTTCCCCTGATTTCTGCATGATTAGATGAAATCCCGATTATGGAACTACTATGACTAGTAGGCGACTGCCGAGTACCGTTGCCAATCTGCTTACTCATGAGTGAGCCTTTGTGGAAATCGTGAAGATGAAATTTGCTATTTTGTATGTCCACCAAAACAACTGTTAACTGCAAAATAGGAGCTTATTGCTTCAAATCAAATCCTGCCATCAAATAGTTACGTTAATTAAGAATCCGACCAATCTGATCTTTTCACGGTTCGTTGAGGAAAACCGTGGCCCAATGTCCCTCGGCAACATCCCACCACTTTACATTCCAGGAAGCTTAATGATAGGAATTTTCCTTAAAAGTCACACAGTGGTTAAAACGGATTGTCCAAGACTTAGGGCCCAGGCTCCGCCATTTTCGGTCACTGCAAAAAGAGTGTTATAGAGTAACTGTTAAGCTCCATTGATGTTATCCGACTAGTAGACGTTTCTTAAGTGATAGTACAGCACAAAGAAAGCCACTCATCAATTAAAACTAACCTAGGTACGTACAGGGTACTTAATGTTCACCTTCACGCTTAAATATCAAGATCCAGTAACCGAAAGATAACTTGGAAACAGAAGTATGTTTAAAATCATGATATCTTTCACATCCCGATCACTAATAATGAGAAAATATTGTTACAGAATTTATAATGAGCATGTCTGGACGTTAATCTTGCTAAGTATGTAATTTACAGTAAACATTAGCAAATTTATCCTTTCGGACACAATTCAAAAACATAGAAATTACGTTTCAGTAATTTCTGAGCATCAAATAACTATTGCAAAGTTTGGCAATTTCCTGATTGCTGTTAAGTAGAGAGGATTGCAGGGTGCACAAGCAAGAATATCTGTTCTTGCAAAACGTTTTGATAATGATCAAAAGGCAAAGCTACGTGTCTGAAGTCAAATCTAACGAGAAGGAAAGAGGGCGGTACTAGGCAGTCATCCTTATCAGATTGACGTAACAAGGTTTCATTCACATTGTGTTTCAAGCTTAGCTACTCAACAGATGGCCAACGTCACATATTAGAAAAATCTTAGAACTGTCTTGGCCAAGTAACAAGTTGATTACACGAACCGTTAGGATAAATCAGGGCAAGAGAATATTGGGAAACGATGCTTTTGACCTAGGCATGCAAAATATGAGATACGCTATCTGACAACACAAAGCAATCTACCTATGAAATATTTTGTCTCATAACTCCTTTTTACCTATTTTTGATGTTATTTTATGACCGTTTTAATAGTGGTAAAGTGTATCTAATAATGGATTTACGAAACGGAAGAGATTATATGGTGAACAGTCAAAACCTATCTGTGATTAACGCAGAAACTGAAGTAATACTGTTCCGGGCTACATGTATAACTTTTTTCTTCGACCATACTTACGGAATTTCTGAAATGTTTCAAATGACATTAAATTTTTAACCCAAGTATATCTCTTTTATTGGTGGTACGATAAGAGTAAATAAAATATACGCTAGTGTTTCGTAGCATTTAATTCATGATGGATAAGTTCAACTACTGTGCAATGGTTTACTATAGCTATATAGTGTATAGTGGTACTAGTTTGTTGTCCCAAATGATCTGAAAATGATTTTGTCTTCTCTAAAAGAGCGGTAATTATTTGGACATGTACTGTTGAGAAAAATAACGTTCAACTCACTGTATCCGTTGTATAGAATGCCTTTTTACAGGGTTTTGGAATATAGTTAAAATCCTACACACTGTGTTAGCTTTGGTTGAAAATCTAATATATTTTTCTGTTACCGACACAATCTGTTTTCTTTAGTCCCGTCATTCGTAGAGACAGAACAAGATAAATAATGACTAAAAAGCAGAGGGTTTCGTATTATAGGCTTAATGGAAAAATCCCGCAAAATCCTCGCTGACAATTAGTTGGGCGGGGCAGTTAAGTACATAGTCGAGATTGCCTAAAATTTATCTTATCGCCTAATTTAGTAGAAGCTGAGGTGGATTACGTAAATCAACTCGACTAGGGCAACATTCATTAGTACTTTGGCTGCTTGTATCATTAAACTCACACGAAACGAAAGCATCAAATGGGAGGACTATTTGCATTTAAAATGATTTAACGCTGAGGAAGATGTGGCGCAAGATGGAGGTATTCCGTGAAAGACATTTTTTCTCAATACACGAACGTTATGTTGAAGCCGCAAGTAGCAACAAATTCTAAGCATTTTAAAGTAAAAATTGTCTAAGCTGCATCCCGAATTTTGGCATGATGTTGAGATAAAGCAATCAATCTGTACTTCTGTAGCATAATTTGTAAAAGGAAGTCAATAAGCAAAACATAGGAAGGTGTATATTTAGTAATTAGTTACCTAGAAGTGAGAAACGATACATTTATTCCGCGAGAAATATAAGTACGAATGCAAAGTTGTTTAAGGTATTCACACTGAACTAGATGAAAAAATAATTTGAAAATGTCATTAAGATCTATATTCACTGAAATGATAACATCAGCGTCTTGCAAGTTTCTAAGAATTACATTTAAGACTCCCTAGATGGAACGATTTCCTTAACTGTGTCACAGGAGGTCAGAGATCCTATAAGAGTTCTGGAGGTCAAACTGGTTCTTATGCACCCTTCCCAGACTGAAGTCGTGGAAGATATAGGCTTTGCAATCATAGCAAATAAGAAGCTTAAAAGTTGCCTTGAACACACAATTATTTGATGTTTTGAATGGAGAAACAGCATCCAATTTTCGGAAAATACGTCCTAACCTTTGGGCAATAATATGTGTAAATTTTTTCAGCTAAAACTTTATGACAGTTTGAATATTATCAAAATTGTAAAGTCATTGGGTGGAGCAGAGGATATTTATAGAAATTCGTTGGTCGCACGTCTCAAACACCGAGGGAGCGCATCGCTCAACATGTACCCTCAGCGATAAGACAGAAGTCACGCCCTTTGCGTGCACAGCCTTTACGTTCCTGTTGGCAAGGCTCGGGTCGGAAGATCGATGTCGATTCATCTATCGGCAAACATCTTCTTTTGAATAGTTCCTGCACCGATAATTACAATGATTCTTGTTTCTCAGTTTTAGCATGTGCTAGGTCCAGTCTCCATCTCTAAATTTTGGAGGCTGTATTCATTAAACAATTGGACTCCGATTTGTGCAGTCAAAAGGTTTTGTATTTACCACACGACTATTTTAGCGTCATGTATTCTTCCATATGTTTTTCTTTGCTACTTTATCTTTCTGTTGAAGTGCATTTCTTTATTCAATTTTCATGCATTTCGTTCGCTCGATAATGCTTTTGTCCTGTAACTATATCTTGACTGAATTTCATTTGCAATGTTGCCGTGTGTAACTCTGAAGAAAGGCGGCATGACAAGGCTTTCAGTTGTCCAATGAACGCGTTGTTCCTTGCTTGTATCAAGTTCTGTACAACGAATAATTTGTTCAAATTCGTGTTGTTGAATTATTTAATTTAAACTAAATCATTTGACTTATAAATATGAAACCCAGGCTAAAAGTTTAATTTTCAAAATGGTGACGTCACACTATTCCTCCCGATTGTGAACTGTGACACATAGGCGAAATGGCGGATTTCACAAAAGTGAATAATGAAGCATTAACGATAAAAAGTAAGAGCTCGATGGTCTGTTAATGTATGGAAGACACGGCCTTGCAGGCAGGAACGAAAATGACGAATTGAGAGTCTTGTGTCTTGTTTCTGCAGACTTACGATGCTTGAAAATTAAGGTGATGAGTTGTCAAATACCATTTACATGCTTCTGGAGTACGCCATCTGCGGCGGATTTGATGTTGTATGAACCGGAATGGTGGCATCAGCTGAAGATGCTTTAACAGAAGAAGAGACTTGTAATGCATTGCCAATGATTGTTTAATTACGATTTGAAGAGATGAGATCCGTTAAGGGTTGCATGATGGATGCACAGTGAGAAAAGAAACGGCGATAGAGGTGCCTAAGTTGTAGACATTCGCAAGCTTGCGTAGTGAAGTAGGGCGTGGAAAAATCTTGAACTGCTTGGACTTCACTAGGACAAGGTGAGATTCCCTTGCAAGAAATTTGATGTTCAAGAAATTCAAGAGTTTAAACACTAAATGTGCACTTGGAAGAATGGATTACAACACTACATTTCTGATAAACGTGAGAATAGGAGTTCGAGGTGATGATAGTGCTCAGATTCAGAACTACTGGCTGCAAAAAGGTCGTCTATGTACGCGTAGACGAATCGAGGGCACGTAAAACGTGATCGATAAAACGTTGGAAGATTTGAGCAGCGTTTCTGAGACCAAAAGGCATACGAAGAATTGGTAATAATCTAAAAGAGGTGATCCTAAACGAGCATCAGATGGTTCAACAGGAATTTGATCAGAAGCTTTGATAAGGTCGATTTTGGAAAAGGTTGTCTCACCATGGAGTGAAGCAGTAAGAGCATGGATTGAAGGTAGAGGTCAGAATGGGTAATAGTGCTGAGGGCATGATAGTCTTCATAGGGGTGCCAATTACTGGGGGTCTTCTTTGGAACCATATGAAGGGTACAGGAACAGCTACTTTCGAATGAACGGAAAATGCAGAGCTGCAAATTGTGATGGAATTCATTTTTGGCGATGGATAAATGATCAGTTGGAGGGTGTCGTGCTTAGCAATAAACTGGAGTACCAAAAGTGCAAATGTGTTGGATTATGGTGTGCTCAATATTAGCTTCTTTGCAGGAGGGGTGAATAATGTTTAGGAAATTGTGAAGAAGTGCTTTGTATTAACATAAAGTACGTGGAATAAAAAACACATTAGAAGAAACTCAATTGATAGAGAGATTGTTCGTAGTATCATTTAATTGTTGATATCATACGTCCATCCGAAGAGAAAAGTTGGAAAGAAAATCAGCGCCGAGAATGGGCAAAGATACATCGGCTACGACGAAAATCAATCGATTTGTGCGGCAAAGTCCGATATCTAAAGTCATAGGTTATTCACTATACGTTTTAATGGGTGATCGATTGACATCTTGCAGAGTAAAATTTGAAGAACAATGCCTTTTTGCAGGAGGGAGCGGTAGAACGAATACGTCTGCAACAGTATCAATAAAGAAACGAGTACAGTGTATCGGTCTCGAACATAAAAGAAGTGACTAGGAGATTTACTGCTATGAAGACTTGTTGTCGGTATACATCTGACTGTATTTTGAGTGTACTTTGAGTTTTTTGTGTTTCTGGACAACGACAACGTCATCATTATCACTCACGTAGAGAAATACAATGGTCACTACAAAAAATAGTTAACTGTGACCTTGTCTCTGATATAAGATATCGAAAGCGTCTCATTGTAACAAATGGACGGGAAAAATTTTAATTACAAAATAATCAGTAATATTTGAGAAGGACCCAGATGGAACGAGTTCAAATAAGATTATCATTGCTATCTCTATCATTATCATCATTATCATCATCAACATCAACATCAACATCACCATCATCATCATCATCATCATCATCATCATCATCATCATCATCATCATCAACATCATCATTATTATTATCATCATCATCATCAACATCATCATCAACATCATCATTTTCATAATCATCATCATCATTATCATCAGCATAATCATTATCATTATCATATGTTGTTGATGATGATAATGATGATGATGATGTTGATGATGACAATGATGATGTTGATGATGATGATGTTGGTGATGATATCATTATCATCATCATCATCATCATCATCATCATCATCATCATTATCAATATCAGAAACTGAAAATTATGTCACGATAGGCTTTCAAAACCGTGCCCAGGCTGCACTACTCAGTGACTAAATGAACTCTACTTGCAACATACTCTACGCCCTTTTTATTAGCATATCCAAAACTTTGGATGAGCCTGAATCTGCTAAAACACTGTCAAGTTTGAGGCTCAAAATATTCTTAGCAATATGCATAAGTTTTGAGCTTAAAAATGTTTTGGAAATTTTAGCATGACTTCGCAAAAGCATCTCACTACTAACCATGAAAATGCTTCTATTTAAGATTCCGTAGTTTTTATGATGGCCTCCTTTGGGCTGAAACCTCTGAGCATTACTCCTTTACCGTATTACAACGGGGATACGTTGCCGTACGGGGAAACTCAGATTTAGTGAGGTATTATTATACCTCAATAACACAAGTCATCATAACACTTGTCATTAGAGCAACACGCCGCGAATGCGTGGGTCCCGGGTTCGAATCCTGGTGGTGACATTTTCACTTTTCTCTAGTATCTCTTCTAACTTGTCATCACTCTCCTCACCTATTTGATATCTCTTTTCTTCGGTTTCACTTTTGTTCTGAGGCTGGAATATGCTTAGCAGTATGTTTAATCGTTTGGCAAAATCCGAGCCTCGATATGCTTATAGACGCCGTGATTAAAAAATAGCTGTATTTCTCTACTCACCATATTAGGATCCCAATACTCAACCAGCGGAGATCAAAGTGAAGCTCTATGGAATTTTGCAGACCCGTCTCTCAGAGCCAGGTATGTTTTTTGTATGTTTTTTGTAACTCGGTCACTCAATATCATTGTGTTGGAATTTTGTAATTGGTAGTTCCATAGACCGCCAAAGATCGTTGCATTTATCAGGCAATCGTATTTCAAGAGGGATTTCGTAGTAGTTAAAATAACCCAAATTTTATGCTACTTTCAATAAACGTGATACTCGTTTCACTTTAAGTTTTAATTCCCATCCTTTTCGACAAGTGAAATTAATTGAAGCCATCATGTCTGACACACACACGAATTGATCAAGAGAAAGTTAGTTTTGAAATCAGGTTGATGGAGTCTTCATGATATTTGCCAATGACAAAGATTAAGGCGTTTTTTCAAGCTAGACAAAGCAACAAAAGACATCATTCAATGAACTGATCTGTGTATATTGAACACAGATGCCGTCAATTTCTGACTGAATAAACCTTTCCAGAATTGACACCCCAAGACCTTTTCCATTGAATGTGAGCACAAAAAAATCCAAACACTAGTTATATATTGGTAACATATGCTCGCTAACTCTGCAAACCTGCTTCGCAATACGGTCAGCAAACAAAGACAGATGAAATCAGCAGCGGAACCCTAAGTTGAAAGCCATTATCAGACTGAGACCTGATTTTTCAAGTTCATTGTGGACACTAATAGAAACTTTGCCAGAACATAACCCGACTTCCATAGCTTGTACAAACAAAAAACGACAGATGACAGAATGTTTTGAAGCTACCAGATTTAACTTCGCATTCCACATCCTCTTCAAATAATGCCTTTTATTTTATGAAAGACAAATTGAATTTTTCTTAGTGAATGTTTGTCACACACTTAATGGATTTAAAACTTGATTACATCCAGCGTTGATGGTCTTTAACTAAACAGAGGAGGTTCAAAAGCATGTCGGCCAGCAAAGAATAAATCAAGACTGTAACTGAGCATGCCCAAACACATACGAAATTTTTCAAAAGTTTCAAACGGTAGCGACCTCTACCGTGAGTGCTTTCCACGACATAAGTGTCATTAGAGGAAATTCAATCAGTAAAGGCAAAGCTTGGAAGTAGGAATTTTAATGGAAGCTAACAAGATCATTGGGAAATAATTTCTACAACTTATTTTAAGAAAGTGGTTTGTGTTTTACAAGTCCTTTGTTATAATTAAGTAAAAATTGACATCCATACGATATATGCATGTTGTTTAGACACTGTCTTCTGTAAATCTGTAGTTTGCCTTAAAAAACATGTCCTAAAATTGTCACGCTATGTTATGTAAAGTAAGTAAACAAGCTTTCTAGAAAGGAGAAAGACTCAAACTTTTATAAAAAGATTTCGAAAATTGCACAGAGCCACTTTAAACTGCGGGTAGGGGGGATGTAAGGTGTAATATTATGTTTTAAACATAGTACGGGCAGTTTCGGGGCATCCTAAAGAGTAATTTATGGTAACCGTTCTTGCCCTTAAACATTGTGCCGTCCTCAACGAATTCCGATCTTCAGCCACCCTCATTTTATGAATTATTGTTCATGCACTTATCAGCTTTAATTTAAAACTCACCAATAAAAGTATTATTCCTTGCTGTTGTCGACTCCGTATTGCTTTATGGACCCTCAATTTGTGCCCTGACAAAAGTCCTGAAAACACTCTTAATGACTGGTTCTTATAAACTGGTTCTTAAGCTGTTAAAGCCCAGGTATACGACAAACCTCTCCGATCTCCCAAATCATACGAAAAAGGCGACTTAAAATTGCGAACCATCGGTTAACCATTCAACACCACAGACAAAAACCAATCTGACAGTCAGAGTTCTGATTGGTTACTTTGAAAACACAGTTGGGCATTAGTTTCATTGCTTACCTTTTCAATTTCAGTTCAATTTCAGCGCAAATACGTCTTCGTTACTTCGTCAAGTTTTATTATTCTGTACCATCAACAATTTTTTGTCATTGCTTCTGCAGGAAAGACAAGTTCATCAGTGACATTATTCACTGGTATCAACCTCATGGTCATTGAAGCTCTGAAGATCACAGATAAAGTATGTGGATAGACTCACCTGTGACACTAGTCTTGGTCTTAAAGAGCATTTAGTGCGATGATAGACAGAGCAACGTAGCATGCTATGGCCAAAAAATGCAGGAATGCTGAGTAGAGAGGCTTGAGTAAAAAGGATCAGTAATGCTATGATCTGCTGAGGAATTCAGAAGCAAACTTGAAAGTCAAATATTGGAAATAATTTTTACAGAACAACATGATGGTGGTGTCTGTCAAAATGTTGGCACGGGAATCATTTCAAATTCGTAGAGTGGGATATTTAACGTAATTTATGTAATTTATGTATTGATCGATATACATGTGTATAAATAAGCACAAAGTCATTAAGTCTTAAGTACGTGATATGGGACAATACAGTACAGCGATCTATCCTCTATTGATAGGCTGGAAATGTGAAAATGTGAACTTTTGCCCTTACCACTGCCGCTAAATAGGTCCATTCTTGGTGTAACTATTAAAATCCAACCAGTTTTATTTACATCGCTTACAAAAGAAGACAAATAAACAGATGATGTATTAAATGTATTTATTTTGCATAAACTATCCCTTCTCACCTCCTTTTGCTTCGTGTTTGATAATCGATAGTCATACCTCATTATCTAATGTGTTGATGAGAGCTGCATACTTGAGAGCATTGCCCAGAAATATTGGGGGTAGCGTCGTAACAGCCTGATAACAGGTACTTATTGAAAATACTTGCCCTTTAATTTCACCACTTTTAAACTAGATTTTGCTTGGTTTTAACTAAAAATTAATCAGTGGCATCCACATCCACATTCGCATCCGCATTCGCATCTGCATCTGCATCAACATCCGCATTCGCGTTCGCATCTGCATCTGCACCCGCACCCGCACCCGCATCCGCATCGCGTCCCATTTTTTTCATTGGTGGGTGTTTGATGGAAGTCTTTGATACCA
>JAAAKL020016386.1:0-11052 GCA_010016065.2 Carybdea cf. marsupialis auct. non (Linnaeus, 1758) | reverse complement strand
TACAAGCATCGCAAGTCAGTTCGCATCGCTTCCGTACATTTTCCACGCCATGGGACTCGCAAAGTCCTAACTCTTTTAAATATTTGTATTTCTTATGACATTTGACCATCATTCATGGCATTCTATGACCAAATTTAAAAAATCAATTTTTCATGACGTTTTATGATTTTAGGACAGAGTGGGACACCTGAAATTATGTGTATGTAAAATTAGATAATCAGTGAGAATCGATTTGATGTCAGTGATAAGTGTAATAAACAAATGAATAAATAAATAAATAAATAAATAAACAGTAAAACAAATAAATAGATAGATAAATAAATCCTATAGAAATTCAGAATCTTCCTCGAGCATTAACTTGTGTTCTTTCTCGAGCTCGATATTAGATAACTTTAATCTTTCAAGCAAAATTATTGGAAATAGGATTGCTCAAGAAAAGAACAAAGTGAAAATAACTGCCAATATCATTATTGACAAAAAATTGTTCAAATCACATTAGGAAAAAGTCAGGCGTACGCATAAAAAAGTATGCATTACCTTTGGGTTTGCCTTTGTCCCTTTCAAGTCTCTCCCACCTTAAAATTAAGAACGTAAAATATAGCTCACGGGGAAATCCAGAAGAAATTATCTTTAGATATGAAAATGCACGTACAAACTTGTCTTAGTACAAGAAAATGCTTAGAAACTTTATCGTTAGTCGAAAAATTACCCCTTTGCAAGTTATTTCGAATTCTTCCTCTTTAAAATATGGACACATACGTACTGACAGGGCAAACTTTGCAAAAATAAGAAAAAAAGAAAAAAAAAGGAAAAACAATTTTAAAAAAGTTCGAAAACATCAGTGGCATTATCACGTGATGTAAGCAGTGTAATCATTTAGAATCTATATGTCCCCGCCGTTCCTGGTTTCTACGCTGTATTTGATCGTTTCCTCCGACAATCATGTCCTCAGAAACAAAAATGCGCGATAAAATAATCTCCAATGTTTCAAAAGATATTTGATACAAAATCGAATTCTTTATAAATATGACTTGTATCTAAAAAAAATGTTTTTGCGATTTGTCCTGGCCGCATCTTGAAATCCATGCCTTTACTAGGTGTTCCAGGAATGTACGAGCCTTACGTGCGGTCACTACAAACCCAGCCTCGCTTGAAATATTATTATCACGCAACATAGCTGCCAGCCTCGCAATGGTGTTTTATGCTATCCATTACTTGTTAAGGAATATTCCATTTGGACTGGTACTTCTTCTCGTTCTATTTTCTTAGTCATAGCGTTAAATCTGACATCTAACAGTGATCAAAGTTCGATAGTCCTTGGGGTTCATTTTCCGAAGACTTCAAGGACGAGGTTCGTGTAGAAGACAATTTACAGACGGCAAGATCATAACGTTTTCTACAAATCTATTTGATGATTTTGTCATTTGGCTCTAATATAAACCTTACGGTTACTGCGTTAACTGTCGGCGTACTTGCTCGACGGTAGCAAACGTTTGAAAAATCCAGACGGCACATCTATGCTACTGCCCAATGAAATAAAAAACATCACTATATTTGAAAGAGGTCCTTTGGCGACGTGGAACTAAACTTTTCAACTTGGCTGGCATATTGATGAGACGGCCTTAAATTGTCATCTGGAATCCATAAAGTCATGATTGGCGAGATAC
The DNA here is from genome assembly GCA_010016065.2 of Carybdea cf. marsupialis auct. non (Linnaeus, 1758). Taxonomy (NCBI): domain Eukaryota; kingdom Metazoa; phylum Cnidaria; class Cubozoa; order Carybdeida; family Carybdeidae; genus Carybdea; species Carybdea cf. marsupialis auct. non (Linnaeus, 1758). The sequence continues at coordinate 9,385 of JAAAKL020016386.1, read as the reverse complement.
AAATGTCGGTGGTAGCATTCAGTGAGGGATTCTCCTCTCTAGTAGCGGTTGACCAGAATACAGATGTGAAATTAACAGATCGTAGCAGTTACGAGAAGAAAAGATTTCTCGGTTAATAAAAAGACCCGTGCAAAATACATCCCTGGGTGTCTGGTAATCAAGTTGCCTGCAATGTGCTATGCTTAACGCCTTTATAAACTAGAAGACATCAAGAGGAAGAAAATGTGAGTATGTGGCCAAACAAAAGGAGGGCCATATTCTAGTTTGGACATTATTTCCTTATCAATTTGTTGGCACTGATTTTCTACAAGATAGGGACAATAGTCAGTTTACACCGAAACCAAATTGTAGGGATTCCTACCTTCCCCAGTATACGTAAACCTGTCTCCCATGTCGACATCATCTTCATATCCACCAGATAAAGCTAACGAGTAACATCCTTCCTCCGTATGTCCATGAATACCAGCTACTGTTGGTCTGCAGGTTGAAAATTCAAACTAATGAAGCATGTCATCTACTAATCTTAGAAACACACTGATGTAGAGGCAAACCTGTTTGATCTAATTACATACAGAGCACGATGGCCTAGTCGGGATAATTATGTCATCTCAACTAACTAAATTGGGTAGTAACGTAGCAAAATGAGGCATTAATGCAATACGAAACAGTATTTAGTCACAATCGAATGTAATACGCACTTCTTCATTTCTAATTTTACCTTTCTTGCCACGGTCTCAAATGAATTCGCCCTCCTTCTACGAGAGTACTCACTTAAACTGTTTCAATTGAAACAAAACTTGAATCCGACTTTTTCGCCAATAAATCTCTCTTCCAACGGATTGTACTTCCTCACGTACTCTCTAACATAGGACAATAGATGCTTCTGTAGCATTTAATAATTTTTTGTCTTTTACCGACTTTATTAGATCATTCGTTCATATTTTCATATATCTCTGAAAATGATGCGAGAAAGGTCAGAGGCTAATGATGGTAACTTTGTATGCGATTATACAAAAATAATATTCATGTGACTCCGTTTTCGCATCAGACGCCGAGATTTTACAGTCACTTTCCAAGCAACATCTTACGAGCCTACATTGAGACGTATATCAAACTAGAACAAATACACAAGTATCAATTGCTTATAACAGCATTATGTGGTATGAAATATGGTAAATAAGCAAACAAATGATATTCTGTGTCTTTCTGTTTGTCAGGGAAGACCTATCGACTTCGTAAGCCCAACAGCTACTTTTAGTCGTCTCCGTGGTTTGAGAACGCGGTTTTACAGTATTTTACAATTAGCCCTCGACGTCTTACATCAAAACAACAGGATTTCTTTTCCCACTACATATGTACATATGCCCCCCCCCCCGATTATTTAGCCTCTACAAATTACAATAGACACTACCCTGCCAGTTCTTTGATGGCACTTCATTTGTTTACAATGTCTGGATAAAAAGTGTTCACTCATTTTGCCTCTAATACTAATGATACACAAAATCCCATAATGTTCAGAGACAAACGTAAAAATTGAAGGTTACCTGTGGATTCCGTCACGGCTACATTCTAGTCTCGTTTCCCAATGAGCCCCAACTGGTATTTCTAACAAAAGAACAGAGCATTTTATTTTATATATAAAGAAGGAAGGTTTTGATTTACTTCAGAGTAACATCATAAGGTAGGTTTGAGAAGAGAGCTCCTGTCAGAGTACAGAACAAAAGGTCTAACATTCTGCGGCTACAAACTGTACTCTTAAGCCATACTTTAAAAGATGATAGTCGAACCTGACCAAAACCTATAAACAGGGCCTAGGCCATGGTCCTTCCCTCACGTTCGAGACAACCTTTTTCAAGTCCCAATATATTTAGAAGTATATATTTTTGCATCCAGTCGGTTGCCATTTTAAATATATTTGTGTTTTCAAGTGGTTTAAATCTACTACGGTCACACCTCCCCTTGTAATTTACATAATTAGTAACATGACGTCATTGTCCAGGGTAAAGCCCCCCCCTAAAAAAAAAATAAAAAATTTTCTCCTGGTTATGCGGCTGTCTATATACCCTTATTTTAGTTTGATGTGTGTTTTGATATAAACAAATTAGTACCCACGCTCCTATGCGATACAATTTAAGGAAGTTGATTGAGGGCACCTGTTCATATGACCAATAAAAATTGTTTTCAATTAAAAGTAAATCACAAGACAACATCATATTCGTTTTTACGTGTTTCTTTCTCTACATTTTTCATTCATTCATTCATTGTGCAGTTTAACGTCCATCTTTCCTCTTTACAGGGGGGGTGGACTGCCTCATGGTCGACCGTATCGTTCTTTGGCACTCGTCCCTGTTGCTTGCCATTTCCATGGTGAGGCCACAGACACGAAGGTCTTCAGTCACAGTCTCATTCCAGGTTTTCCTTGGTCTTCCTCTACTGGATCTGGCACCACTTGATCCATGTCTCACTTTTATGGACGTGTCCGAACCATCTGAGGCAGTTGAGTCGTAGCACTGCATTGAGGTGTGGGACCTTCAGGCGTTGGTAGAGAGACTCTGTATCCACCTCATCTTGGGGCTTTATCCCTTAGATCCACCTCACCATTTCACGGTCATTACGTAGCTAGCAACTGCATTCCTCCTTCCTCACGGTCCAGCATTCACTTGCATATGTGAGTACACTTCTCATGCATGAGGCAAAGATCTTGCCCTTGGTGCGCAGGGTGAGGGATCTGCTGGTGAAGTAGTTCCCTGAACTTGCCCCAGACTGACCTGCATCTGGTTGTGACGCTTGTGAGGCATCCCCCTCCAGCACACACTGTGTCTCCAAGGTAGCAAAAACTATCCACAGTCTCAAATTGCTGATCCTCGATAGGCACATGATCTAGAGGACGTCCGTCTATTGATCTTGCAAGCCCTAGGCACCGCTTGCATCTGAACGATGGATCCTCCTTCAGTCTTCCACTGAAGTATTCCACTACATGCCTTGTGGATCCACTGAGTGCAGCCTGAGCAGAAGATGCAGTTCTTGCCAGCGCCTTTGCAACATACCCCACACAGCTACTTGCCAAAGTCTTTCAGGATGTCCAGGCCTTTCCCACTACACATGATCTTGGTATTTTTCATATTTACACGCAGACCTTTCTCCTCCATGTGGTCCTTCCAAGTTTCTGAGTCTGGCTGTCAGGTCCTCCATGGTCTCTGCAGCTATGACCAGGTCATCAGCATAGAATAGTTCCCAGGGGCACCCAATGTGGAACTCTCTTGAGAGTGCTTCCAGCACAATGATAAACAGGAGAGGACTCAGCACTGATCCTTGATGGACACTGACCGACATCTATTGGGTCAGTATGGCCAACTCTGACTCGGCAGCTGGCATTCCTATGCATGGCCTTGGCGATAGTGACAACCCACTCCTCCACACCGACTCGTCTCATCACCCACCAGAGGACTATCAAACACCTTCTCAAGGGCAACAAAGGCAAAATAGATGTTTCTATTTTTAGCAAAGTAATTTTCCTGCAGTTGTCTGAGGATAAAGATTGCGTCTGTTGTCCCTCGTCCTGGCATGAAGCCGAATTGCATTTCACTGATCTCAATCATTCCTCTGATACAATTCTCAAGGATTCTTTCCAGGACCTTCATAACTTGATCAAGGAGTTTTAAGCCTCGATAATTTCCTCTTTCTAGGGTGTCACCCTTTCCTTTGTAACAATTGACAATGTTTCTTCCCTACCCTAAAAACGGGGGCCCATCAATTCAGGTTCTTCTCACAAATAACACCACCATTGAAGTAGCCCTCATTGTGATCAAATTTTGAGTTCAGAGCAATAACATATTCCATGTATAGTGGTAAAATTAAAATGAAAGTAGTCCCATACTCTGATACAGACTATAGGGAATGTCATCCCATAGAGAATCACATGCCCTGAGTCATGACAACCAACATTATCCTTTCCCTGCTAATGCCAGGTACCCATGTTACTACCGCAATGAGAATTTAAGATTGATGGCTGAGGTTGGGTGTGGACCACCACCCCTCAGCATACTAGACCAGCTCTCTACTGACTCCCTGTACAGTAGAACAGATAATTAAATATATTTTTGTTCAATAGCATTTCTCTGCTTGATGTTGTTATTTAGTATTTTCCTCGATAATATCAAGAATCCATGGGGAGAGGGGGAGGGGAGCAAATAGGTAATGGTTTAAATAAAAAGATTTATAAATAGCCCTTGGAATAAGCTTCTACCAGATAAACCATTTCTGAAAATGAATGTACAAGGGTTTAATTTCCTAGTTATGGCATTCTGTGGTCAGAAAAGCAAATTTCATATTAAGTGATAGCTTACAATGAAAGAAATTGAATATATTTGTCATAGGGCCTACCAGGTACAGCTCCAAAGCAATTTTCTCTTGGTCTTGGTGGAACTGCTGGTCTGTATTCTTCATCTTCATCCTCCAACTTGTCAACAATGTCACCATTATTTTCAGCTGCCTAAGTACATAAAAACTACTTGAAAGCTCTGAAACTTTGAGAGTTCAGCCTGGGCTTCAATAAAATATATAAGTTTCATTGTAAACAAGTCAATGTTTGCAAATGCCAATGTTTGCATATTGTGTAATATGGTGACAAAAAGCTTACAATTACTAATACTGCTCCTCCCTTTGAGGTTTGACCATCTGGTAGCAGGGTCACATCCCCAAATAAAACTTGAAAGTTGGTATAGACCAGATTAAATGGGTGACTCATGCACCGGGAAGAGTCTCCTGAATTAAATTTTATAAAAAGAAAGCCACTGTGGTCTGGAGTCACCATGGTCTAGTGGATAAGTTCCTTGCCTTTAGTTCAAAAGGGTCAGGGTTCAAATTCTGGAAAGCCATTGGTGAAGTCAGGAAAGGCATCTGGTCTTGAAGTGCTCTATGCTCCAACAAATTCCATATACATGGGCACCACCCTAGCCCCCCCCCCCCCTGCAAAGGCGAGTGCACAGTGGTAAAACCATCAATAATGGTTTGGAGGCTTATATTTTAGTGCCCTCTTAATTGGGATGCTATTGAATAATATATACAAAGTATCTGTAGGTCAATATTTTGGGAATCAACCTGAAAAAAATTACAAATATCTAACAACCACAAATACTTCACACGTTAAATCTTTTAATTGATACTTATGTTTTGTAATCATGAAATTGCCAACATCAAATATCTTCCATGAATAGAAATTAGTATAGGTAAAGCAGTAACAACATGGTTTAAAATGAAATAGTGAGCATCTATCAAAAATGAAATGAAAGCACATCAGGAAGAAAAACATAAAAAGTAGCAGTATTTTTCCTGATTGAGTAAAAACATGTTCTTAACAATTTTTATTAAAATGCATCTTCAGTGGTGTAGAACCATGTAAAAATTGTTTTGCCCTACAAATATTACACTGATTCCTTTTAAGATGCTTACTTGACAAGCACATCATGAGATCTTCAACTTTTCAAATAAAAATAATACATCTAAAGCTGAGCAAATTGTAACACCTCTACTCTTCAAAGGCCCATAATTAAGAATAAATGCCCTAGGTAAGCCAAAGGTCATGAATCAGAACTGATATAATTTCTCAGCTGCTGCAATGCCCCCACATCTAGGTTCTTCCACCACCCCTCCTCTCTCCAAGTATTTTCTACACATTAAGATAGTGATGGGAGCAGGAGACTACAGCTTATACAGATCAGAACCAACCCACAGAAATTGCACATAATGCAATATCTACCTATGGGTACTTAACAAGTGACGAGCAGCCAGGTTGTAGATAGCTTTCCTGGAAAGATAGAGCTACAAAATATAAACCCTACTAATCAGTCTCACATTTGAGTACCTTCAATCCTCTACCGAACAGAAGTTACAATGTATGTATATATTCAGGGAAGCAAAAACCCCAAAATGTGGGCTTCCTTTAGCTTTAAATCTGGGCTGCTGCCTGTTGTCCCCCTCAATTTTATGCACATCCCCCTGAGTTACCCCAACCTTTTCAATCAACTCAGAAAAAGAGAACAGGGGTATTAGCATGCCTACTCAAGGTCATGTTTGAAGGTAGGTAAAAGGTAAATTTGGAACAAGCAATTACCAATTAAAATGAAAAGTATATATACAAATAAACTCACAATAAACATGAATGCACATGGTGTTGGCAGGGATTGAGCCCATTGCATCTTGCACCAAAAATGTCAACAGAAAAGTCAACAATCCAGGATGTCAATCCCAAATTCTCACCATCAACAGCAATCTGATAGTTTTTCCTATTTCAATTTACCCTTCATCAGTGCCATTTCCACATGTAACGACTGCAGTAGACACAATATTTTGTGCAGTGGTTAAGTCAGAAGTCCTTTCATGAACAAGTCAAGTGGAGCAGAGATTTTGGCCCTAGATTTGTGCTAACCTGGGTGCTTATGTCCACTGGTAGAGGATTGGGAAAAATTAGAAAGGTTGAGAAGCACATTATGTTAAGATCAGGTTTCCTTGAAGTTGGAAGAGAAACAACACAGTGTTATGAAAAGCATGTTGACATATTTTCTATTTTATCTAGCATCCTTTCACAGCTTCTTCATCTAAACACAAACAAATTTTAAACAGACTTCACTATGACTCTAAATCACACATCAAATTAAAATACATGAAGGTATTTAAAAAATGACATACATACCACTCCAAGTATCCGAAGCGAGCGTCGTGTATGCACCCTTTGTGTCCCATTATTGTTAGTGTCTAAAATGATAGCCTTTTGTACTTTAGGTACTGAAGTTCTTTTTCTTTTTTTCTGGACACTAGTTTTCTGAGATGATGGTTTAAACTTCCACCTCGGAGGTGCCTACAAAAATAAAACACACAAATCATACAAGTGATAGACAATCGTAACAAAAGCATGATTGAGTGGGATGTCCAGGGAGCAAATGCCACACGCCATATTTTCCATTATAGTAATCCTTCTTGATCATCTTTGCTGCAATCATAACTCTGTGTGGCCCTCTTCTCTAGCCCTTAATCACTACTCCCGGCGTGGAAGTCTAAGCTGATATTGTACAAAGTAAAAAAGGATCTATCTATTGGCAAAAGGTCCTCAATCAATGCAGGTTTTCACGGTAGTGAACTGTGTAAAAAACTGTAAGGTTTCTTAGAGTGGACACTAGCACTGTATATACCACAAATTATGCTCTGCTTACAATCAAGTGCCAGTGGAAAAGAGGTCAAATACATCTCTTCCTTCAGTATCTTCCCTTCGTAAGGGGCTGCCTCTCTCTAGCTGTGGAGGCATTTGCCAAATCTTTCTATCAAGACTATTAAACTTCGCTCTAAAATCTCAGTCCGGGTCTTCTAGTAACTTCATCCAATCACCCTAGATTCTGACCTTACACAGACCTTACTATACATATTTGGTTTTATCACACAAAAACTTGTCCTGCCAAGTTGTTACCTTGCTGGAGGGTATATTCATTAAATGGTAGAGGGCACCGTTACCGTATATTGAACCACGTCCCGAATAGAAAAGATGAAATAGTTTTCTATTTTACAGCAAGTACAAGATCGTCATTGCCTGCAATGCTTTTCGAGACAGTACTTGGTGCTGTTGGAAGAAAGTCTACCGGTTGGAAGACAGCCCTATTCCACAAACTGCTACTAGTTCCACATTTAGGCATTGTGAACAAAGTCCACTACCATCTACATTCAGCCAAAAGCTGTACCTAGCTTGTTGGAATTGCTGATGCCACATCATTAGGTCACCGACTATTAAAATTGGTGGTAGCATAACGTGACAGAATACCGCAACGCATGGACATAACTTCTTCGGTATTTATTACACTGTTGTCAGATACTTACCCCTAGTAAACCAAGGCTGAGAAGCACCTTTTTATTTTCTTCGATGTTGCGCAGTCGCTGAAGCTCATACTCGCTTAGTTCTTGGTGCATCGTAACTTGTTTTGTCTATAACGTCTTGAAAGATCAGAGCAGCTTCGGAATCTTGGAAGAGCACCCTCCACACTCATCTGCTGCACGCGTTGATCGCGTTTGTGGTATGGGGAAGACCCTTCATAAAACATCAGTGGACAGAAAAAGGGGGCGGGTCCTTCTTGTAACACAGGGCATCAATATCTCGATGGTAGAACAAGATGGCAGACTTCTGTTGCCACGGTTACTGGCGCTTATCCACGAATAATACGATAATCCAAACATGTTTCCAACAATTACCTACAATTTCATGTTTCGTGATAATAACTTTTTTCTTTCTAGCAGCCTGTTGTTCTTACGCATACCCCTGAGCAAATTTTTCTATTATCAATCAATATTAAAAATAAATTTCGACTTGTAATAGACAGAAGTTCAATTACATACACAAAATATCAGTTATCCTTGAAAGTAGATTTTACATAAAATCATTAATTGCAGGAATAAGTAAATCTATAAAAGCCTCGATCGTAGCTTTTATTGTATTCCCTTGATTAATGGTATTTCCCTCCCCCCTCCCTAAAAAACCCTCAAAGTTAGGAAACATGGGACTATAGCAAACCAACCCCTAATTCGGAACGGCTGGATATTGGCATCATTTAACAAGGCACAAAACTGGACAATCTTGTAAAATCCGAAAATCCCTCTTATTTCTTAGCCCAAAGATCCTTCCGGGTACAAGCCCACCGTTTACAGTATAATCCCAGAAGTCATAGTCATGTCCAGTGGCGGTTCGTCCATATGTGCAGGTCGTGCCTGGAACACCCACAAATTCTCACCAACATTTTTTCTATCTGGCCCTGTTGGTTTCCCGCATTATCCCAATATTCTTGTTAAATCGAATAAGCCTGTTTCTTCTCCTCCTGATCCCTACTTTAAACACAACATTCATTCCGTTCCACCTTTTGTAGTACCCAGGGTGTTCTGGCACAACCTTTTGCAGTAGAAACTCTTGTAAAACTTTGACTGGGCACGGATTTAAGGCTCATAAGGCGACTAACCGAAGCCAAGGTGTTCCAAATCAGTTTGGCACCCAGCTAAGGTACAGGCAGGAAATCAACGTAACCCACGAAACGGATAGGCCATTTCCTTACAAATCATGCAACAAAGGTGAGATATCAGTAATGCCAGTATCACATTGTCCCCAACTTAACTTTTCTGAATGAAAAGACACGCGAGACATCAACTTCTTCAATATCAACACGTTACGTGAACATCCATTCAGCTCGAAAGACACTTGTAATAATTTATATCTAGCAAAGTAAGTTAGTTTGTGTTGAAAGGAAAATATCGTTGTCGTATGATGCATGCTAGTGTTTCGTATAGTTTTAAATTATAGTTACGATGAGTTCCACTCCTCCATGCTAACACGTTTCATTAGCGGCAATGGAAAATC
>JAAAKL020016385.1:0-11052 GCA_010016065.2 Carybdea cf. marsupialis auct. non (Linnaeus, 1758) | reverse complement strand
GTGAGTATCACTGGTGAGTATCACTGGTGAGTATCACTGGTGAGTATCACTGGTGAGTATCACTGGTGAGTATCACTGGTGAGTATCACTGGTGAGTATCACTGGTGAGTATCACTGGTGAGTATCACTGGTGAGTATCACTGGTGAGTATCACTTGTGAGTATCACTTGTGAGTGTCACTCGTGAGTATCACTTGTGAGTGTCACTCGTGAGTGTCACTCGTGAGTATCACTCGTGAGTATCACTCGTGAGTGTCACTCGTGAGTGTCACTCGTGAGTATCACTCGTGAGTATCACTTGTGAGTATCACTCGTGAGTGTCACTCGTAAGTATGACTCGTGAGTATCACTCGTGAGTATCACTCGTGAGTATCACTCGTGAGTATCACTCACAGTCTCTGCTTACGCCATAGATATAGCTCTGACCAGTAGGATTATTCAGAAAAGGAAAAAGTTTGAATAATCTTTTTCAAGACTTTAAACAAAGTCAAGAAAGACTTTGATTCTGTTGACAGGTTGTTCTTATGGTCGTGTTATCATGGTTCTAATTGAAGTTTTAAACAGCCGAAGAAGTGGCTGGGAACCGAGTAGTGGGATAGACGTTTTAGGGTGGTTAAATTTAGTGGAAATCAAAGGGGAACCATTCGGGATAGTAACATAATATTTTCCCTGAGTCGGGATAATGGAAATGTGGTCTTCTTAGCGTAATGGCTGTGTTCACTGACCTTGAGTTCCACTTTCTTAAAAAGAGATAAAAACATTTTCATCTTTTAAGAGGAAAACCTCATCCGACTATTCTGAAATGTGAAACCTTTAATATCTGATCGAGGATATACTAATTTAATAGTAATTTTATATGGGGGAGGGGTATAAGAAGTTACTCACATTTTTACAGAAGTTTTGCAGGAATCGAAAACCATAGAATCATCAGATTTAACGAAGTGCAGAACAGTACACTAAATAATGCCAAACCTACATTCCTATTGTAGCTCAATACTCCAATTATATTCTACTTACCACAATACTTAAAACATGTTTTTCTGCACTTTCTTTTCATAAAATCTTCCCAATGCTTCACATAACAGTAGCTCTTAATTTCTGGGCAGTTAACAGCAGTGTCAATGCAATCTAAAAACGATAATATGATACGAGAAAGTTGTGATAATCTTTATCAAATGCAAAGAAATTTTTGCTCCAACGGACAAAGCTCTAACAAAGTTAAGGAACCCGAAAAACTGTAAGGCAAGACATTTTGTTTGAATGCCCCGCGTTGGGCAAGAAGATCACCCTGAAAGGTTTTAGTCTTAATGCCGACCAGACCTGTGAGACAGTTTTATGTCCAGTCCTGTCCCAATTGTGCTGTGTAAGATTTTGTTTCAACAAATGATTTGTTTTACAGCGATCATTTGCTTAATTTTAATAGATTAAAAGGTTAAGATTAAAATTGAATGCCTCTGATATGGGGAATACTCAGGTAATTACTCAGGTAGACCTAACCACAAGCAATAAAAGTCGAAGGCTTGTCTATGATGTCTTGTTTTTCAAATAGCGATTTACATGGAGATGGTGCTATGTTGAACATCACAGGATACTCATGATACCTAAAGTAACTGTGGTTCTTTTCTTTTCTTCTTTAAAACTGTCGAGCAATACATATACCAACAAGTGTTATCAATACCTTTGATCAAACGATCCATACAACAAGGAGGAGGTTAAAAATACAAAGCTGTAGTAATAACGGAAAGTAAATTTTCCTGCAGTTATGTTAGATCTCTGGTACTATCCTGTAACGCTCGTCAATATAACATACTAGAAATATTTACTAATTCAGGTTTCTCCATGCCCACATACTATATACATATGTATATATAGAATAAAACTGCACGAAACAACGCAGAGTACATATCATTAGAATCGAGATTGAGAGGAAATAAGTAAAACCTATACCAAACTGTGTTTTTAAAGTAGCCAACCAGAAATCTGACTGCTAGACTGGCGTTGTTTCGACCAATCAGTGTGTGTGGAACTGAATGGTTAACCGAAAAGGCCAATGAGAAGACAAATGTAGAATTAGAAGGGGTTAAAAGAGGGACCTGGTTCAACCCTTGAACCACGAAGGATAATGTGGACGTATTAAAAGTTAACACTTTTATAGATGTGTAAATGTGATTTTTATATTGCCATTTGCATAGGTAAGACGTACGAGGGGCTCGTTGAGAATGTCTGGGAGCTCTGACCAGACCAACTATGTGCTTAACCCTCTTTTTAAGTTGGTCCCAAAGAAATGTTCCCTCTTAAATAAATAATATAGGGATTCAGAGATATTAGAAAGGGATTAACAGAGAAAGGGTTTGATTTTGCGGGAAAGTGATTTATGGGATGAAATAAATTCTACAACGTTCAATTAGTCATTTTAGGTAAATACTACCATGCTAGTCTTTTTATGTACTGACTCACAATAACCTCTACACGTACGAATGCTTATTTGTATACTAATTGTGAAACGTTAGCCTAAGAACAGACAGCAATGATGAATATTTGGAAAAGTAATTTTCATAGAGGATATTGATTGGAAGAGAAAAAAAAAATTCTTTCGGCCTCTTAAGTCACTTCAGATAAGGTTTTAAAAAGCTATGCAAATGTACTCTTTACAAAATCAATAAAGAAACAAGGACTTTCTTACTGTTTGGAATGTGATAATATTCTATGTAGGCATAAAATAGGAGATATAACTGTTTCGGGAATTTTTCCTATCCCTATTTCCAGCTTTGGGATAGAATTGCTAGGCTTAAAAACACCCGCTTTGTTGTGAATCGGAAAACGTGAAGAGCACATTTGCTTTGTGTTCAAGTGAACAAATGACCATCCTCTTTAACAGTCTGTTTGTACTGACCTCTAACCAGAGACTGTCTGTAATGTCTTTTACCTACCCCAGTCACCTTAACCCTCGCGTTAGTATGATGATGCACTTTGATGGATCTATTCGACTACTTATTCAGAGGATCAGAATAAAGTGATGAAGGCTAGTGTTGGATCGGACAGTTTTAGGGGAATGCTTATCATATAGGAATGGTGCAAAATTGCGATAGCAAAAAGTGTTGTCCTTCTACAAGTTGTTTCAAGAACGTTACTAAATAAAAAATCTGCCCATGAACTTCCCAAACTACAACTAATCATGAACTGCTAAGGCCACTAATAAGGTTTTCTACTTAGTGTTGTGTTTCTCGATGCACATATGGAACCCTGAATGGTGCAAACATTTCTGGTAGGATGCAATCTGGAGCTGTGAAATCTAAGATTAGCTCAAAATTTCTTAACACTCCAACAATGTCCAGATTTATATATACGTTTGAGCTTACATACACAATCATACATGTAGCATGTGAGTATGGGTGCCTATGTGTATAGATCGTTTTATATCTTTTTATCTCTCTAGGGTGCACAATTTAACTTGCATATAAACGGATTCATGAATGCTATCACTTCCCGTTAAAGTCACAGATAGTTAGAATCCTGAGCCTAAATTGTATAACAGTTTTAACGGCACTTCCTTAACCCTAAGCCAACTTGGAAACACAACAAGGATTCCCCATCTATGAAAACTCCAGTTCTCATTTATTGGGTAAAAAGACTCAGAAGGCCATAAATTGCGTATTGCTCCTTTCAGTTTCCAACCAAACGTTTCTGTACCTTTACCTCGAAATTTGTCACACCTCATGTACCTCCACTAGTGAGAACATAAGACCACCGGTAACTGGGTAGCAATAGGCAAATAATATGTTGGCAAATAAAATGTCAGAAGAACATAAAAGCTACTTACCTAAAACATCCTCTTGTGGTGCTACAATAGAAGATACGAAAAGAAAGAACAATGAATTATCATGTAAAAAGGAAATCAGGATCGTGTTTAAGATAGCAAAAATCTGTTGTCTGGTTAAGAAAATGCGAAGAAAGTGAAATAGTTCTTTAAGCAACAAAAAATGACATCGAGGTTTAATAATTAGTATCTTGCTTTGTGCTCCATGATATTAACCACATAACTTAAATACATTTTATTACGTAGTCAGTAAAACACACATTTTATATTAATGATATTTTGACTGTCCGTTTTCATTTCATTTATATGAAATTCTTTCCATTATGTTTCGATATGGCCTTGACAAGGAGATATGTCACAAATGTTTATATCATATTTGTCATATACATATGTTAGACCAGAGAATGTATTACCGGACGATGGATAAAGAGGATACATTGCTATATTGTTATATAATTATTGTCTATAAATTATTACATTATATTACATAAAAAATTTACGTTATATATTACCCTAATAATCGTGTACGAACATATAATACGTTGCCTAGCTGTAACGCAGTTCACATCAGTAGCGTAAAAGGAAAAAGTGAGGGTACACAAAAGTGATCTCAGACACACATTTCTGAGTGTTTTGTGACCCCCTATAATAAGTTTGACGTGTTTATTCCCAAGAACGCCTGTCCAGACTACTGCATTTGCTTTCGATAATTTACGCATCCTGCAGTGAAACAATACTTTTTCTTCAGAATTGTGGCAGCTTTTCAAAGTAAAGAACGTTTTATTTATGAAAACTAATTTAAATTTAGAAATATAGGACAGTAAAACCAGAGTTTTTCTTGGGCTAAAGGTCCTTTGCTTCAAACCATGAAGAAAACTTCTACAACTTTCCACAGGTACAGGTAATATGGTTGAATCTATAGAATCAAAAGAATTCAACTACGCATGACTCTTGACTTAACGAAGTTAAAGCTCGTACTTCCATCGCATTTACATTTTGTATGCCTTCTTTTGGAAGTGTTTTTACGTCCTACTGCAAAAAAACTTTTTAAATAGCAAAAGAAGGCAAAGCTTGCCAAACTTTTTATCGGAGAAAACATTAGGAGATCGCTTCTATACGTGTGCAGCACCTAAAGTCTGGAACAGTCTTCCTTATCACGTGCTTAACGAGACAGATTACAACCAATTAAAAATTTACTTAAAACTTACCTTTGTAGTTTAGCTTTGAGTTAAGTTATAATGATAGAGAACTTTATAGATTTTACAATTACATAGGGTTTCAGCGATTTTATAATTCAGGATTTAGTGAGTTGCTATATTTTAACTAAGAATTTAATGTATCCAGTACAATTGTAATGCGCACATGATCATATTGGAATGTAATCTGCGCAATATAAATATTAACTATTATTATTATTATTATTATTATTATTATTATTAAACTTGTAGTTTTCTGATGCAACCGACGTGTTTTCTTATCATTAAAGGAATTCATTTTACAGTTTGCAATAAGCAGACAACTTACCAGCACTTATATGGTAAGCAAGGCACGCTGTCAATGCGAGGAACGATACCAAATTTGTCATCTTGAAAAGATCTTGCGCTTGCATCCGAAAGATCACACAGACGCCAATATCTGAGGGTATGATTTTGCTGCTTTTAGAAGCAGACTAATATAGTATCAGATAAATTGATTTGCGATACTAAGCAAGCATTAATCAGCTATTCAATCAAAACTTCAACAAATTTAGGAACTTTCGCACCCTTGCTGCGGCGCGTTCTCCAATTAAGGATACTTCCCTCATTTCCAGAAGATACTTTCAAATTACTAATGACAGAATAGCGAACAAAACCTTCATCCTATCAGAAGTACTAAATAAGGACTATTTATCAAGAAACTTAAATTCTAAAGCTGCAAAAACATGCCTCTTGAAATTGTATAGACAACAGAGGTTTTTGTAACTTTAATCAGGATTGAAGGCCCAGCTGGACTATAATTTGATTTATATGTTATGAAAAGTGTGCAGATATTAGTTCAATTTCACGGTAAATGAGACAAAACAAAATATTAAATATTCACATACACTTGTCTCTAGTCTGATTCAGGGGATAACGTTAGCATGATTTAGCAAAACGATTTTCTACTATTGACTGCCGATGGGAAAATAATGAGCATTCGTAAACACTATTATGCAAGTTGCGATCAAAAAGTGACTTTTTTATCAAGGGCATTAATTGAGCCCTGGTCCCAGTACATCAAACTCTTTACTAATTGAAATATCTGGTACTGGTGAAGAAAATTAACCGCCATGGCTGTAGTTGCGGGAAAAATTAGTAGTAAAGACTTTCTAAATAGCCTCTCTTTAGTTAAAATTCTTAATTAACACACAGCTTGCTATTGTAACGATATTGAAATATTATGCTTTTCTGGATTAAAATTTCTATCTCTATCAACCATCTTACACCATTCTAGATTTTAAATAGGTATTGACACAAAAATACTGAATTAGCGAGGAAAAAGCTCCGTCAGTTTTGCTTGCTTGAAGTTGTTTACTTGCTTCTACCAAAGCTTCTGAAACTTTGAATATGATAACATAACAGACGTTAACTGTCAAAATAAGAAGTAATATAACATAAGAGGTATGTCACTGGCAACACAATTGCCGTCTTGTTCAGGACGTGACTTAGATATGTTACGGTTTACATTTGTACGGATACAAATGACAGCCTAACAAAAACTAGTAAGGATCGAGCTTGTGTTTACACTGGTCCCGGTGGCCCTTTTTGGACCGCTTCGGAAAGAAGACCCGATCTCACCCATAACCTGTAAATAGGGTCTAAATATTCCTAACACTGATTAATATAGTGCCTAATATAAGGACGTGAATTATGCTTCTCTATTCCTCTAATCAACAATGAAGATAGCTCTTGTTTAGAGGGGGACCTGTAACGCATTTCTCGGCATTGCAGACTCGATTGTCTGATGATGATAAGGTTTAAGGTTTAATTGGGCTAATGATATTGATACCTACTACTATTGTTTTCTTTTGTTTAAAATCCAGTTTGTTGTCCCAATACCATATGTAGTGCAGTGGATAAGTCCGACTTCCCCTTTGAGCCTGGGTACCCTTATTTTTCTGATGAAAAAGCAGAAAACGTTTGAGAATAAATCAAACTATTAGTTAGCAGACATATATGTGGAGGGAAAAGGGGACGTCACGACTTTGAATTACGGAAAAATACTCAATTTTCGTGTTGTCCTATTAGAAAGAACACCAACAGTCCTAATTGAGAGTGATGCCCTTTCCCAACACCGAGATAGCAGCTTTCAAAGTTTCAAATCTCTCTAACAAAACCCTTATTGTTTGATGCTGGATCCCAACGTTAGGATCTAAGGAATATGAACAGAGTTTTTAAGAGATATTCAAACTTCTCTAGTTTAAACATTATATACACTACAGGTCTGGCATTTTGGGAAAGAGCCTATTTCAGGACTGCCTTTAGATCTCTGGAGTTAAATCGTACTACTTCCAGAACTTTTGATTTGTGACGTCTTCACTTTTCCACCACATTTAAGTGATTTTCTTGCGAAACTGGAAAAAAATAAGTTGACTATCTGAAAAAGGAAACAATGATGTAAGTTATCTTTGCTATCTTCGCTTCCGCAGTGACTGCTTCCAAATACGGCCATCTCCTCCCAACTTTCAAAAACCACGATACCTGCTTGTGCCTTAAGATAGCAAATATTCACTTCCCAGTCAGTAGTCTATCAAATGTCAGCAATACAGTCTTTGGTGACGAACTGACTGGATGGTTGCCTAAGAAGACAGAAAATTTCTAAGTAACGGATTTTAGTAACGTATTAGAGTTGAGCTTTAGTAAGAAATTATGAAACTTTAACAAAAATAACTTGGGATTGGGAGTTTTCACATTCGTTTGTGTCCCACGTAAATCAAGGCATCTGTACTAAACAGCATTAGCAGATCGTGTCATGGCTAGAATCTGTGTAAGACAAGATCATCTTCGTTCTCCATATTTCTTTACATAATTTAGTAATACAACTCTGAACTCTGAAAGTCTATAACTCATGTACCCTGTTAAACTCCGAAGCTCTGAAACTCTGACCCTCGGGTCCAAATGATTATTTTAAAAATAGTTATTGTCTTAACATCCGATACTCAACTCCTTCCCAGACTACTTCCAGAACAGCATCTTCTTCCAGTATGAGAATTCATGGCACAAATTATAGGATTTCTCTAATTCTTTAACTTTAGAGATGCTTCTCAATAGTTAATATCGTATCCGAATATTTTCCTATAACAAGACCTAGAGCTATTTATTTGCGGAATTGTGTAAAACTTATTATTAACAATGAAGTTATTAACAATATAAAACAAATTGTAACGTGTAAAAGGTTTATACCCTTATTGCTCATTATAGGAAGTAATGGAGGGCCTTATCCGATCCAAAAATCAATTAGATGCTACCGAGCAATCTTATGTCGTCAACAGACAACTTTCGCAAGAAAATCCTTGAAAATAAAAACACATATGGGTAAAAAATATAATGCATTTTGGTCCCTAAGAGCATTTCGTCTCACATCATTGAGACATTATCAAAGGTAAAATGCTGAAGTATACCAGTCCTATACAAGTTCAGTTGATAAAACAACAGGGAATGTCAGCTAGTAGATTTCACTTATATTTGCATTTAAATGGAAATCGAAGATGTAGTCAAACCTAATAATAATTTTGAATGTAGTATGACAATGTAATGATAAAACTAGGAGGTTTGAGAGGTATGTACAATGTAACTTTAAAATTCCAGAGTGGGCTAAAAGGATAAAAGAATACGGGATAAAAGAAACAATCACAAGGAGTAATAGTTGAGAAAACGAAGCAAAACGAGCAGGAAAGTAGAATGACAGAGTGCGTTATTAAAAGAGCTTTAAATCGTTCGCGTATTCATTTAAACGTATATAAATATACGGTTTTAAAGTTTTAATAAGTAGTGGTTTTGCAATGTTGAGATTTTCAATATCAAAGCCCTTGTCAGCAATTTTAGTAAATGTTTCATGCTGCAATCTGATCTCTTGTTTCGACATTAACATCTAAATTGTGAAATTCGCTCTTTCCAATATTTTGTAAAATTTCTGCAACTTTGTAAGGCGAAACTATTGATGAAGAGTTCCAAATGTTGAGGGTTATTAAATCGACCCAAAGTGCCATCCGCATAGCGAACATAAAAGTGCGAATTCCATGAGTTATTAACACTCAGAATCTTGTTTTCCAGGTCTGACATGCAGAAGAAGTTTGGATTGTTTCTTAACGCAAGTGCAACCTTTGAGAGGTACGCATGCCTGAATGCGCACAGTTGCTTTTGTGAAGACCAACAAATATAAAAATTAATTTATGCTCACTTTCTGGGTAGTCCCATGCGAAGAAAAAAGGGAGAATCATGTAAATAACATGGCCTCCAGTGCGAATGGAAAAAGGAGGGTTTGGCATTTTTACATAATTATACGATAAGATCATTTTCAATTGTAAGAAAACTTTTGAAAATATCCGATGTAGTTAACATTCAACTAGTATCATTTCAATCATTATAATTATATGTTATCAAAAACTAGAGGGACTATACCTTCGTCTCTCTTGGGACACGAAACCCGTATGAAAAGTTACACAACAGCCCAAAGGGTAATATCATACTTCATTCCTCTAATTGGCTACTTTCAAAACACTGTTTGTATAGGTTTCATTGATTTCTTTTTATCTCAGTTCTGACGATTAGGTACTCTGACGAGTGTCAGACAAAAAGAGCTTTTCAGTACTAAAATATTTTCGCTATTTTTGTGCAGTTTTATTGTTGTGTACCACTAACAAACAATTTAAATATTATAGTTCATAAATTTCGCCCTCGGAGCAACCAACAGGGATTTATCTCAGATGGGGTCGTAAAGTCGCATCCTTACTTTCTACTACAAGATTGACTTCCTGATGCCAATAACTGGCCAACGAGTGGCCTCGTTAGAACTTTACAGACACAGACAAATTTCTATCTTACAAAATTACTGTGTCCTAGTATCCCAGTATCCTAAAAGCAAATTTCCGATAAAAAGTTAACCTTTTATGTTGTCCACATTTGAGGAAGCATTCTGAGCCCTTATGTAAGGAGGCAACAGGCCGGCAGCACTATACCATGACTTAGTACTTGTCTTCAATAGTACGCTGATCAATGTGTAAAAAAGGTTTAAAGACGCCTGTATCTATAGCTCGTATCAGAAGAGCAGCAAATAAACGATGCAGTAGATATAAAATTATGTTTTCTGTAACCAAATTTACCTTTGGTACTTATTGTCGAAACTCTTCAGGTACCACAACGCACTTCTTCAGGAAACCGTACCCAGAGAAGCAATTAGTATGTAAAATATTGTCAATATTGTACGAATCAGCGACAACATTTTAGTACTGAAAAGCTTTTCTCGTCTGACACTCTTCAGAGTACAAAATCGTCAGAATATGAAATCGAAAAGGGAAGGAATGAAACGTAACCCAACTCTGTATTAAACGTAGCCAATCAGAAATCTGATTGCCAAAATATTGTTGTTTTGACCAAATAGTGTCTGCGGATCTGAATGGGTAATCGAGAAGGTCCAATGAAACGACAAAGTTTGTGAAATATTATCAATATTGCACCTTCAACAAGGTTGCTTTGCTGACAGTATTATAAAGTATTGGCCTTATGCGCTTGTACTATGTAGCGCATTCAAAATCTTCTGTACGATTTACAGGGATAGCTGATATTTATCCGAAATATTTCATTGGGTGTGAAAATGTTTTTGTGGGAAACGACAGCGTAACAGAATTTTGCATTATTGCATGGGAAAATAATAATCAACAGACATCCCTAACCCTAATCAAACCACTAGCACTTGTGTGTATAACCGTGATTGATAGAAAAAGTGAATCCAGCTTCAAAAGAGTAGCAACAATTGTAGGAACAAAGAGATTCAGTTCAAAATTTCTAGCATTTTGTATTCCCCATTTAATAGCCGCCATTTACATTCTTATTGCAGACGTTTCATAACAATTCACTACAGATTTACATATTGCTTGATCCAGTCAATGTGATCACCAATTCGTGTAAAAGCTGTGTAGTACTTGCAATATTCAACAACAAAGCTTGTAACTCCTTGCTGAGTCCAGCTGCCATCTTTCTCCTGACAGACCAATGGACC
>JAAAKL020016384.1:0-11054 GCA_010016065.2 Carybdea cf. marsupialis auct. non (Linnaeus, 1758) | reverse complement strand
GCGTGAGTAAGTGAGTGAGTAAGTGAGCGAGTGCGTGAGTAAGTAAGTGAGTAAGTGAGTCAGTAAGCGAGTGAGTGAGTGAGTGAGTGAGTGAGTGAGTAAGTGAGTAAGTAAGCGAGTAAGCGAGTGAGTGAGTGAGTGAGTGAGTGAGTGCGTGGGTGAATGAATAAGTAAGTAAGTGAGTGAGTGAGTGAGTGCATGAGTGAGTGAAGAATTATGTCTTCGACGTCTAAGATAAAATAAATTTGAGTTAAGAAAACAACTAGGGGCACTGTAAACCTATTCGTTTCTATGCCTGATTTTTCACAATTGATATGGTTGCCTTAAATCTGATAGACAACGGTCATGCGATCTTTTGGGCAGGCGACCTGCTAGGTTTAAGAGCAAACACACGTTTTAAGCAGTCAAAACTTTGTTTGACAATGACCGCAGATTCACCTCTAACGTTTTTCTTAGCATGCAGATTTTAAAACCAACTGGTAAAGGTTTATGACCATAAGATGTTGATCCAGTTTAACTTGCACCTTGACACACAAATTCTATATAATTTGACTTAAGATAAGAGGAAAAAAATTAGAACAAAAAGCAACGAATAGATTGTGAGTGTAGATAGAAGTGGAGTGGGGTTTCCTTTCTTTAGTTATGGGAACGCTTCCAACATTTTAAGGCAATGAGTTCGACCGAGCCCCTCATCCATGCTTTAATATTGTTGCTTCCATTATTATAACTTTTGGGTAGGGTCTGCAGGTTATAGTTTTCTCCATCTCCATAAGGCTCCAATATTGCTCTAGTGACTTCGCTTTAGAAAAGGTAATGAAAATACATCGGGCACGGGGGTCCAATATATGACTCATGCATTCGCGCTTTACGACCTAAGCTAAGTAAACCCATGGGCGCAGATTCTGGGGGGACGGGGAACAAGAACTGCTTTATCCTCCCAGTTTTGGACCCATAAATGCCACATTGTCCACGTTAATCCTTTACTCTGTCTTCATATTCCTACAGCTATAAACTGAAATAGATGGTGAATAACTATTACTATGTTCTGAAATGTTATAATCGCCTACAATTAACATATTTATTTAAATCACTCTTGTTATTAGAGCAGACGTAAACAACAACATATGTAGTTTTAAACTACATAGTAATGACTCGATAAATACATAACATCCAGTATATGTACTGATTATGACTATCATAAATAGAAATATTTAGCGTCTTTACTTGTTAATGTTACCTGATAATGAAATATTGATCATGATTAAAGTGGGAACAAGTATGCGTCAAATATGAGGAAATATGAACTTACAACTTAAAAACAACTTCGTGAAATTTTCGTTAGTGTGTTGGTCGAGCGCTATGCTTAAATCGTATGCACGATGACATCCATTATCATAGAATAAGCAGAATATAATCACTCTGTCATCAAGTAATAAAAACATCTATAATATACAGAAAGCCGGCAAATACTGATCTGTTCAAATAATTGGTTTATATAAACTTTTGTATGAACAGAGACCGTTCAGATTTTGTACTCTGATGGAGGTCATTTTACAAATGCAAGCCTGAATAAATTGTGGTATGTTATTCAAGCAGCCATTTCCTGTAAACAAGCGATAGTCTTATCGTCCCTCTTTATCTCTTTATCTTCTATTTATCACTTCCATATGTTGCTCGATATTAAATTGGTTGTGGTTAGAATGAAGAAGTACAGTTCATATCCCCTACCACATACTCATCCACAACAAACAACTAACCTCCGTATTAAAATTTAGCATAAAGAATCTGGAACGCTCTTACATCAATTTCACAAGGTCATAATGTTTGCGTGCTATTTCGGGTAGAAAAACCTCTTACATTTAAAAGAAACGAAGAAATTATCCCCAAATTTATTTGTATCCAATCTGATAGCCAATGCTAACATCTTAGTCAGTAGTATCAATCCCAGTCACTTCCCACTCTGTTTGGTTTCCCTATCAAAAGCGATAAAACTAAAAAGCATAGGTGAATCGCGAATCACTTGCTGCTTATTTCACTTCATTACAAATGTACAAACAATATTTTTGGTTGCTTAATTGCTGTTCTACTAGTACTTCAATTTTCACGGAGCTTAGTTGTCTTGTAAGAGCGCTTGCTTTGTCTATCATCGACAATTAAGGAGTGACCGTCTATCTCTGCAATAATTGTTCGTTATAAAACCAAACCTCCCTGATGCTACAAAGCAATACATAATTGACGACATCAAGTGCAATTCTGCTAGACATACCAGTACTATCACACAAAAACTGCTGTCAAAACACGAAGATTCTTTGGGACTACATCGCACAAAGGAACAGCCAGCATTTGATGTCCTTGATCGATACGTTGCTGGGTCATGCTAAAGTTAACAGTTACAACAGTAGCTATGTTACTTCAGTCATGTCTCAATCAGAACCTACCTCAGAAATCACCAAAGGAATGTCTGCATAAGTTTAAATCCTTTAACGTTCACCCATTAACTTCAGTAGAATTCTTGTACCTTGCTTAAATACTTATCATCACAGAACATGCAATCAGACTTGACTTGCCAGACTGAAATAAAATCGCCTAATCCAAGCTTGACCTAAATCACTGCTTTAAGAAGTCCAGAACAAAGGAATCGCATTAGAGTGCTAGCGTTTAAAGCCTAGTGATCTTTCCTTGTAAACAGAGAGGATATGAAAATTTTTACGACAATGGCGACAGACGTTGTAGCAAGACACTCTTTGTGGTGTAAATGCTCTGATTTCTTAAATGCAATAGGTGTTTGACATTCTTTCGTAAAATATTAATATAACAGTTAGATTTATGCACTGTTGGAACACAAGATGACTGTCAACTGGAAGAAATACACGCTTTCCCTTCTTAGGCGATCATAAAATCCAATTCTGTGGAAGTTAACAGCAGATTTGTTTGTAACAGATCTGTAGTATCTTGAGGTGCTAGAAATGAGTTAACGACCAGAATATCTCAAGGAAAGTAAGGGCAGGGAAGCATTTCCGAAGAAACTAAATTTTTAACAGCTTCGAGAAAATAAAAGGAAAAGTACTGGGAAAACTCTGTAAAGATTATGAATATGCTATTTTGAGATTAGCTTTTCCGATGGGCACGCTTTTCTCTTTCATTGCTTTCAACTAGGATTTTCAATCTGAAAAGAAACTATTTGTTCCATTGGATGGCAGTATACCAAATTTGCTCGGATCTATTCTGAATTGTTGATCAATAACCACAAGGGCTCCCGAGCAAGTATCTTGGATTGAACATAATAAATTACAGTATTTTAGAGCCATGGTGGTCACTTTTGCATCAGTTCATGATGAAGGCAACGTCCGCTCGTAGCAACGTACTTCCTTGATGGCTTCAGTAGACAAATACTCGTTCCCGGACATAATGGATTACCATTTGTTCACTGATCAGCAACACATGAATGATGTTCGACGGAAACTAACTCACCTAGTGATTCGGGTTCGTCAAATTTTGGATCCAGGAGGATATGTTTACAACAAGAAAATGCATTGTGGTGAACAGCCCTTAAGCCACTGATGTCAACAGTTATAGTATACCTCTGTCAGCTACGTAATCCCATAATCTGTACTGTGATCTACTATTATTATGTTTATTTCTTTCTCACAATTTGTACATAATACGTTGACATAAGATCATTATACATCCAATGTATTTGCCGGGATCAGGCCCTGATCCTAAGGCATAGTCTTTAGGGTGATAAAAACTTTTTGATGATTCTCATGCATTCCCAGCAGTACTGTCTTCAGCAGCGTCTCCGCAGAGAATGTCTTCAGGTCCAGGTCCTTCAGGTGAAACTGCATGCCTCGTCTCACAAGTCCGAGCGCGCTCAGAACTACAGGGATCGTGGCTGTTGTTGTTTGCCACATTCTGCAAATTTCAATTTTTAAGTCTTTGTATTCACTGATTTTCTCTCTCTCTTTATTGATTTCTCTCTGATGGAACAGCCATATCAATCAGCCAAGTGATGTTTTCATTATTGTCTTCTACAATGATATCAGGTCTGTTTGCTCTTATCTCTCTGTCTGTTTGGATAGGCATATCCCATAATATCTTCACTTTCTCATTTTCTGTGACTGTTTCAGGTGACTATTTATTATTATTATTATTATCGTTATTATTATTATAATTAGTACCATGCACTTACCCATACCTACAGTGACACTCGATTTACCACCAACGTGTGCAGTATTGGTACCTTTTTCGTTGCTTTCTTGCGATTTTGTCGTTTCAGACATCCAGTTTTGGCATCTGTCTCCACTGCACGTAACAATCCAAATCACATCGATGAAATCAGTTGCACTCTTCCCTTACAGTAAGGGCCGAAATCCGCCTCTCGTTTCTGCATGAATATCTATCTATCAGCAAGTGAAAGATGGGAACAGCAATTGTGAACATTTGATAATGTACTTATTGATGATGAGCAACATGCAATTTACCAGGCTCTATAGTTTACGAAGGTGAAAACTACTACATCTATTTGGAAGTCAAGGTTAAGCAAACATTCCGACTTCACACAGGAATGAACGACTGGCAACACCAGAACGTGTCTTTATGACAGAACACTCAGTTAAAACCCTATTTACCCAGTTCACAGCATTTGCCTGCATCTTCCCTTATTAACGCGAATCTTCAAACCTCATGGTGCTACCATCTTGCCCAGCAAGTGGCAAACACTACTTGGCTCGGTCTGGTCGTTACAATTCTATATGTCGATCAAATCATGAGACATGGATGCCTTGACTATGATGTGAAGATACAACATTGCGTGGCATTAACTCAATTGAGTAACACCAACCAATAAGAAAGAGTAGATGGTTGAAGGCAAAGAAGTAAATCCACAATACGATTATACGATGTAGACAATACAAACGAAAGATTTAGAATCATTGAAAAACGGTATAAATAAGCATTTTCAAGACCTTTCTATCCTTTCGACGAGACGAACGGAACCATTTCCCTTCATATGTGCGCAAGCCTTTGTACGCAAAAAATATTTCGCGAAAAGTAATGGAATCACAGAATCATTGGCAAAGTCGCTTTAGGGGGTCCAGTAGAGAATGGGCGGCGAAATGCGACGGAATGTAAACTTTTTTCAATAACACTGATAAAATTGCAGAGCACTATAATGTCAACTGTAGGTCAGCAGTGCACGGTCGTTGCGCCAATAAAGAGAAGAAATCGAATACGAAGGCAAGTAATGTTAACAACAAAAAAGATATACCGTGTCAGTCGATATGATGTATAGTACATTGAACACATTTATCAGTCCCCTATGATAGATATAGCAACTGACGACTGTTGCTAATAACAGAAACTATTAACGTTCGAGTCGAGGTACTTCCTCGCCTGCTTGCTTAAAATACCAGTTAATCATAGATTGAACATGCACAATTTAATTTATTGTTTCGAAGAGTTAGCAAAGGGTACCGGTGCGTATTTGGACCTTTCTGAATGAATAGGGGGATCCTAATAGATGGAAGACGGAGGTCTGCCGAAATGGATATATCGTCCGCACCGTGGAATATACGTGAAGTACATTTGATACAATTAAAAGCTATTGTAAATAGCATGACATAAAAATGATTGCTAATGCTCACAAAGGATTCCCCCTATATGGACTACCTGGTAGTAGCCCTCATAATTATACCTATTCTCGGCTTTTTTCCAATTGATCCAAACTTCGAACGTGTCTATTTTGAATCGCACTTTGGGAGAACTTTATGATTGCAACTCGATTTTGCTAAAAACTACTTAAGTAATTGCAACAATTGTCTTGACATTAAAACTTTATCATAGCTTGCGAAATTGCAGGCCAAAATTCGCTAGCCGATGAAGATTATAGTGTTTGCAAAGAAAACAGAGGTGCAAATGAACTCAATGGAGTGCTGATGGGGGATAGTTACTATAAAATCGTAGGGCCGTAAGACAAATTACCCTACAATAAGTCGACAAGTATGTATCATAAATTCTAACAAGTGCAAGTACAGAATTAAAAAGCTACTGTGGAACATTAATACAATTCATGTCGTTCTAGACGTAGGAGGAACTATAGGCCTCTCATAAATACCACAAGATGTCGATTCAAGTTACAAAAATAGATATACAACGGAAATATTTACCTGGCCATACATACTGTTGTGAACGCCATATTGTTATGATAGAAAACCTGGCGTCTCCTCAAGGCTGTAGCTGTCATCTAATACAGTAGAGTACAATCACAGATACCTACCCGGTGTAAGTCAAAATGCTTATAACGAGCTGAATGCAGAGACAATAGTTTTGTCCAGGAATTGCAAGTTGTATAAAGCTATACCTATGAAAAGAGACTAGAGAAATACAAAAGTATGTCACCAACGGGATTCGAACCCATGACCCACGCATTTGCGGCCTGCACTCTACAAACTGGTGACTCCCATTGTTAACATGCTCTATTTCTCTAGTCGTCACATTAGCTCCTGAATACTCCACTAGGGGACATCGACATCCAGCTCTACGCAGTCTCTGGAGACCAGTCTCTTTGCGACGTGTGACTTGACCATGGAATGGTCGGGATGGTTGGTGACATACTTCTTTATTTCTCTGGTGTCTATTCAAACTGATCATTTCAAATCCGCTCTTCTCAAAAACACTTTACAACTTTCAAAACACAGTGGTTAATAAAAGTTCAGACAAGAACACGTAAACGACACAAGGTTAAACATGCTAGTATAAGATAGCAGTTACAAGAAAATTTCACATCATCAAATTGAAGTATCGGGGAAAAGACCCCCGGCTTTTTGCTTCTCTTATCCCAACTTTAGCACTCTATATTGCAACCAAAGGTAAGATCAGGCTTGACATTGGGCTAAGGTCAGAGTCATGGTCAGGGTAATGGTCATTGTCACAGTCAGATGCAAGGTCAAGGTTGCAGTCAGTAAAAAGCCGTTGGACCTTTCCTATAGAACTCAACATTATAAATTGAATTAAAACTTAAAATGGGTGTTAAAAAAGGACATGGGATTTAGACTCAAAGGAGCCTACTACTGTAAGTCATAAATAGAATGTTAGTAAAAGAATAAATTACAGAATGAAATATAAACATGAGTATAACAAGGAATTCACCGAAAAAGTGCAGAAGCTTAATGAAACAGCCGTGCATGACGTTCTTTTCGCACAGTGACAGAGGGTGACAGTACACAAATCATGATTTCATTCTGCCTGACGTTGCCTTGTGGACAATTGAAAATCCAATTCGGGCAACCATGACCTAGAAACTTGTCCTATGACAACCTGCTGACAGAACCACTAACCTCTCAAGTTTGAAAAGTCATTAACTATTTGTTGCTACGCATTTCAGCTTCTGATTTGCTCCTAAACAGCAAGAAAGAAAACTAATTTCTAAGAAAGGGCTACTGAAAACGTTTTCATCTTCAACACCCAATTAAACAGTAACGATATTACGCGAGTTACCAAGAAGGTTCGAACGCAACCCCCCCCCCCCCAAAAATAAAAATTGCCAATCTATACCCCAACAGTTACTGACTGTACCAAAAGTGACCTTCCACCACAGTATTTACACCTTGTAGGGGCAGCTGAAATCAGGTTTCTTCTCCTTAAAAGATGTTGAAAAATCTGCTAGCGCTAGAAGAATTGTTGTAAATCTTATTCCTCTTAAAATCATGGCCAAATTCTAAAGTTCTCTCGATTCGCCTTCCTTACTATACTACCAATAAGCGTATAGTTGTATTTTCTATATAACATAGCTTCGTTCGTAAACAAAATGAATTTTACACAATCCCTGTCAAAACAAAAAATATTTCTTTGCTGGAAAAATTTTAAAAGATCGCTATGAAAAAAGGACTCCCACAAACAACAGTTTCTTTAAGAACTCTTCCGCTTGTCTGCAGGAGTCGTAAAGTAATAGTTTTGTTATGGGATTGACTATCATTAAATAAGTGCTGTGGTTTCCTACAAAGTTTACGAGGTGCAGGAAATTCTAGCAAATGAGAGGGTATAAAAGCGTATAAAGCCCTCATGTTGCCTAAAAATATATGCTACTTCTGGAGACATTCCAATAGTAAAATGGTGCTATTTATGGTACACTTTATTAGAAACTAAACCAACTACTTCGTGATTAAACTGTCCTCAATATTCCTGACACTTCGTTTATCCATGATTGCTGGTGCTGAGAATTTTCACTAATGCTACCCATCGCGGTTTCTGCCCTCCGAGTTATTGCCAATGACCATTACTGCTGGTAAATAGATTCACTTCTATTCGAATGACAGCACATGATTGTTTGAGGGTTGTCTAACGCATAGAGCTTCCATCAATCACCTTCTTTTAACATGTCTTTTTGGTCCATAGATTTTGAGCATCTCTAAACAACAGAAAAGTCGTGATAGCAAAAATCAGTATCGAAAAGACTCGACAAAAGACGAAATGAAATTGGACACAATGTTGTAGTGAATATTGATTCGGCTATGAATCCTGTTAGGATGTCATGCCAGTAACCATTCCCTTTCAAGAATTAATTAAGGAACCTATTTGCGTCGAGTACAAGCTAAATAGTTTACAGTAACTCGTAAGCATGGCAAACCCATGTTGTGGTACAATAAGTTCAAAAAAATTGTTTAGCTATTTTCACGTCGATAATGTAAGGTCTTTTACGTGGAGGAAATCTTTTAAATGCACCCAAAGGCAACCTAGGCGCGCTTACAGCCTCGGTTTAGTACAGAGAGTGTCAGTTGCCTGCGGTGTTTGCATGGCAACAAGACGATAGGTGGGGGTAGGCATTCAACAGAAATGGAACGGGAATGACAATGTTAGATAAATTTGAACGAAAATGTCAGGAGGGCGCGATTGTAGATTTCGACGAAATTATGAAGAAGATATGAACATAGAAAACGACTTGTTGTTTTGTGAACTCTCTAAACGGGACGAAGGGAATTCACTTCAATCAAGTAATAGGTGAGAGCCTCTTAAGAAAATGTATCCATGGTCCACCATGAACATCCCCGTTGCAATCCTCGATATTTTATCATCACGGACCACACAGATGCAATAGTAAACAGTTATCTCATTTCAATTTTACCAACTGATGGGTGAAATTGAAATGAGAAAACCAAAAGGAAACCAAAAGGTAGTTTTTCAACCCTAATCAAATTTGAGTACTGTGAAACATGCGAGAACGTTATCACTTGTGTAAATGGCATCTGCGTGATATTATGGCAGGTCAAAATTAAGGTGATCCGATGCTGTCTTCACCACAACATTTTGCAAAATGACTAGGTCTCATTCGTTACCACTGATCTCTAAAAAACACTGGATCAAGCATCTTCCGTGTCAAAGTGAGGTCAGCCGATGAACGCCATTTCAGCTCCCATGAAACAAAACTTACTAACAATGTTACACAACATGACTAATTGGGGCCAGTGGCTACACTTTTCTGCTGTTGGAAACCATTGGAAGCTCGATCCAGTCTTCTTTTTCGAGATCAGTGTTCATTACACACACATAACAAGAGCTTTCCCTATTATGAAACAAGAGTTCAGGAGAGAAGTTGGTAGGTATCCGGCAGTACCCGAGATGGAATTTCCTATTCCCTGTTTCAAGTGCATTCGACTATACCACTTTGGGGCGTAAAAAATGCTAGAATTTTAGGTTACATATTAACCTAGAATTGCCAACTTATACAATTATAAAATTTTCTTGCCAAGATGTACTTTCCAAGAATCCCTTTATGAGAGTAGATACTAGGACCCTAACCCTAACCCCTAACCCTTAATTGATTCTAGATTAGTACATTTATGGTTAAAAAATCCTTCTAGGTTAGTACATGTAGAAAGATTCTAGGAAAGTACATCTCTAACTGTCTAGCATTATGCGCGTCTCCTCCCGCTTATAATAATAAAAACTGAGTTTATACCTTTATTAGATATTTTCATGATAGCTGGAATAGTTAATATCAAACAATATTGACAATAGTAGGTCATGGTGTGGTTTCAATTATAAGAAACGGTAAAAAAATAAAAAGCTTCTGCAGCGATCAATACTTAACCAAATTCTTTTCTCGCTATCTACAGTAAGTGTTTAAGTAAATTTGCACCGATGAATACGTGGGCTTAAATAAACTATCGCTGTCGGATGAACATTGAAACTGTGCAATGATCACACAAATCTAACCGGAAAAAGGGAAGATCAACATTGAGTTGCAGACACGTTTGTATACCTCAATGGAAAAATCATCTGGGCCTCCTTGAGAATTAAACGTTTTCTTCAAAATCTTCTAATCATGCTACAGATACAGATTCTGAAAAAGTTTTTGAACAAAAGTAAGTACCTATAATCCAAAGTATTAATGATTTCCAGATATATCAAGAGCCAGTATTTTCGGTACAAATAACAGTTTGCATTCCATTCAATATACAAAATGGAGACCAAGGGTTTAATCACCAGTGAGGAATGAATGTTTCGTGGGCAATACATGTTTGCACCTTTATTATAGGCTGACTTTTAGTAATCTCCCTAACATTTTGATTTTTGAAGTCACTGTAGAAACTGGGGAAACAAAAATTACAGGGGTTTAACCAAAGGTTTGAAGATGTGGCGCTTGACTGAGCCTCCTTGTGCTGCGACTAATGGGAGTTAGACATGACGGATTATGATCTGTGAAGTAACTCCATCAGCACCTTCGCTGACATCTGGATTACACTGTTATCAAAGTCTATCCCCATCTTTGGGAAATATCATCTTCAGCACGATTGCCAATTGATAGAATGACAAGATAAAGGGATGGCCCTTCTCTTCTGTGAACAAGAATATCGTGTCCAACAAAAGAACATGGTACCACATTTAAATACCTTATTTGCACTAATTTTCAAGTGCACTAACTTCATATGAATAAAATTTTGAGATTAGAAATGTCTTAAATTTGGAAATCTTAATTGAAGCCATTTCTGTTTGACTCTACTTCCATAAAAGAAACAATTCCATTGCCCTAGACGGAAGAATGATGAACATGCCTTCGT
>JAAAKL020016383.1:0-11054 GCA_010016065.2 Carybdea cf. marsupialis auct. non (Linnaeus, 1758) | reverse complement strand
GGAGAAAACTCTGGCTCTCTGTTGAATAATTTCAACTTATCGGTTCCTTCCCCCAGTTTAAAAACTCCCAATTTTGATGCTACTGATGAAAAAAACCTACATAAATGTGTTGTCCAAATTCGGGTTCGTAGCAGAATACAGCAATTTCAGTTGATCCAAACCCAACACTACTCCAGAACATATAAGCACAGGGATCGATTATTTGAAAATGATGAAGAAAATGTTAAACTTAGTAGAGTTGCTCTATGCTAAAATTCTGTATAACAACACGCGCTTCTGTGTCAGACTTAAAAATGGTTGGCATAGACTACTTGAACTGCACTAAAGGAGTGTTACAAGGGTGTCTTTTATATGTGCGTTTTGTCCTGGTGGTCGAATTTATGACCTACAGAGCTGCAAATGAACTAATAAACGGGATATGTATGATTGACAACACAGATTTATCTTTGATTAGTACATCGTCTTCCTATTAGATTCTCGATAAGTTTTTTTCCATACACGAAGAACCAGAGTAAGAATAGGGGAGGGGAGGAAAGGCCCAAGCCTCATATCTGAAAGAAACGAAGGTGCTCCCAATCTATAGGCACAGGAAGACATTGAGCTTACTAAAGTAAAAGATTTTTGTATGCTTTGCCTGCTCAACCCATCACAGGAATAAGCTGGGAGTAATGAATACTTGCGAAATGGATGGTAAGCGGAAATCCAAACGGTTTCTAAGAGAATAACAACGTTTTACTGCAAATCGTAGACCTACTGTGCAAGATGACCTAAAGACCCTACTGTTAAAGCCTGACATCCTCTTTGAAAATTATTTATTATATTGTATTAGAAAATTATTTATATCTGATGATATTTATTTCTAATAATAAATGAAGAAAAAGGTTAAAGAGGGAGTGTTAACTGCCCGTTAAGCGTTGATTAATAACAGCAACATGGTGTAAGGTGGGTAGGTTAGATTGCCTATCATAGAACGTTGCCCCGTTGAAAAACGCACTTCAGTTATAAATACAAGTATTGTAGAGGAGGGCTATGCTGCTAGAATTTATGACATATTCTCAATACATCTTAACATTTATGTAAAGAGTAAACATGATATTATTGTCAATCCTCCGAAGTATGATCTGGTCACTCAATCCCCGTCTGAATATAAAACTATAAAATTCAACGAAATCAAGCTATTGAAAGAAATAATCCGTGAAACAAGATTATGTGTAACCACTGATCTGATGCCATTCATGTCAATTTCCTTCAAAATTGTCAAAGCAGTTGATCAAATGGTAGATTTCCTTTGTCGAAATGCATTTAAAGGATTGAATTAAATAGACAAAATCTCTCGATGGATAAGGAAATACGTGGAAGTCATTGTAGAAAACACTATTGTTCATTGCGATAAACATTTATTAAGCCTTGTCACCTGAAGGCTTTAATCTCTCTCGCTTATCAAAATTATCTCTTACAAGAATCCACGACGGTCGCTTTCTTCCTTTCATTAGAGCAGATTGGAGGCAACCTGGATCACGTGTTACATCAATGAGAATATTGAGTAATAGATTTCTATGTTGGGCAAAGCAGTTGTCCAGTTCCTACTTATTAAATGAAGGATTGTAGGAATGGAAGAAGTATTAGTCGGAAAGAAATGTTTTATTCTTGTGCGGTGAATTTTGAATCTGCCCCCTATTTACTTAACCGTTCATTTAACTATTTATTACAGTGGTCATGCCTTCGATTTTACTCTCTAGTCTCAGTTTGCTTCTGCACGAACACGTAAGTCAGGGCCGTCGAGAGCCAGCGGGGGTCCCGGGGTATTTCATAGCACCGGACCTCAGTAGGTTTCTGGGCAAAACGTCTAAGGCTTGTTTTTATGACTAAAGTGCCATAAAATAAAATTCAATGGGGCTCTGACGTCCAAGCCAGTCTACCTCACCCCCCGACGGGCCTGTTCTTTAGATTCTTCTTGCGTTAAATAGAGGTGCAATAGTTGGGGCTGCAATTTTACAAGTTTTTATCGTTTCATCGCAGGATGTGGTTTCTAAACAATTTTCCCTCCCATCAGTTTGAAAACGTTGGTCATGCCTCTATAGCAGGTCAAGTTAAGACAGTTAGGACTCTAAACTAGTTTTCAAAGATGTGCAGCAATTTTCAGATACCTAATGACAGGTATGTGTATTATTTGGATTAAGAAGAAGGAGGACCATGTTTAATGTGTTTTAGTCAAAGCTTATCAACTCATGGATAGGCAACACCAACACGAGACAATTGGTTCAATTAATCAACACGAATCGATGTTGAGTGCTACCCATAGAAGAAGAAAACGTGGCAGGTCTTCTTTCTTTAATGTGCTACAGGTAACAAAATTATGATGCCTCTGTCCTTCACGCAAGTCAAAAAGCATTGAAATTCAGTTGTGAGTAGCTTTCTCAACCACTAAACTGGATATCTGTAGTAATCATTTGTTGACAATGTATGTAGATTTCGTAGTGGACAAACTAAAGTGAAAGAATCTCTCAGAAGAGGTAGGTAAACATAGGTTTATCTTGTGCTGAACTAGTTGCTACTAGAAACACAGCCTGATCGACGTCGAGACACTTGAGGACACTGGAATTCCTTTAAAAGAATACAACCTTTTTTAGACATATAATGTAGACAATGGGTGATGTTATTGAAGATCTGCAAAGAAGGCAGGAATGTAACTATTAGAATGAAATGTTGCTTGCTACTTCTGGGCGGTCTGTTGGTCGCCTGCTGAAGGACGACACTTGGAACATGCTGCCGTATCCTCTGGTCCAGTACTTGAGACAGCAAGCAGCAACCAGAAGTAGCAAGCAACACAGCACACGCCCAGCTAAATGCGATTCAGCAATCGCTCAACACCTCCTTCTCAACCTTGAATGTGCAAAGGATTTTTCTTTTGAACAATTTTCTGTTAAACACCAAGCCAGATCTGGATATCACCTTAGGGAATGAATGAACAGAATGAATTGTCTGCTGCATTCTATTCTAAGATTTTGTACCGTCAATAATTTATTTAAATGTAACTATTGTGGAAATATTAGAGACTGATAGCCTTTTTGCTCGAATCTTCACTACTTACAACCCTAAAAAAAGGGAGGGGTACATAATAAAAAGTTTTACTCAAATGCTGTTCAAAGCTGAACCATCGCTCACAAAAATGTGTCAAATATATCTAGGTCCATCGTGTATAGTATAATCGTTGCGTTATACCTACAATCAGACCTATTATATCATTTAATGGTAGAAAGAAACAACTTTTAAGTATTTAGTGCCACTATCTTCACTTTGTGTCTATTCGTATATGTGTAAAATGACTGGGGGGGAGGGGTGTTTGTATTCTGGTCCGAAGTGATGGTATTCACAAGGGTCTCTAACAAGACAAGGACATTTATATTAGTATTCCCAGTAGACCTACTATGTCATACTATAATATTAATTAAGTTCCCACTGAATTTAATAAAGTTGTAGTAATTTCTATGAGCCATTTCGATGTTTATTAAACCTAGTGACTTTATTTCTCCTTGACACTTTGAGAAACGGTTTACTATTGCCTGTGCTTGAATGAGCACTTGCTTCAAGCGTACTTTAAGAAAGGTGATTAGAATTTACCATATCATTCTTCCTTTCTACAATCATAAGATTTTAGGCAGACAAACAGCTACGTTAGATAGACTGTATAGGATGCAGAGGTCTGCAGGGCCCTAGTACCGTATTATCTGTTTGATGACGATATCCAAGAATTTACAAGAACGAGGTAGATGAGCGCAGAATAGCTTTACGCTGTGCTCCTACGTTAGTGGCTAACACAATGATTGTAAACTTAACTCTCAAACAGCCTGGAAGGTTGGATCGGAATGTTTAATGATGGTGAAAAGTCCATGGGAAAACTGGAAACGTAATTGCCTTTATTGGGCACTTCTCTATGAAATGTTTAAGAGAAACTCTTTGCAGTTTCATTCCACATGTAAAAATCTCTCGGGAGTGGTGTCTCATTGTACATTATTTAAACTATTTAGTACATATATTTCAAATGGACTCAGCTATGTTTTAAAAATTAAAGCTAAAAAAATAAGAGGGGGAAGTCTAACATAAGATTTTGGAGACTGGAAAATTTGACAAGAGGAGAGGAGTAGGAACGGCAGTTTAATCATTATCTACGGGCAGCAAGGTAACTTGCCTCAGACATGAACTCTGCTAGTGTGAAGCAGCTAAAAATAAATTTATTCTGGAGTCAGTGCTTCATACACAGAAATATTTCGTCCAGTAATCTATAGTTAAAAGAGTAACATTTAGCTGTGGCTTTCAACTGAACAGAATCGATAGGAAAGTTTTTTATTTGATGATGTTGCTGAAGTTAGTGAGCGTTTTATGTCTGATTTGCTCTATGTAACTTACATTTCAGGATGCAGATGGTCTATGAGCTTCAAATCAATTGAAGGAAAGTACTAAAAGTGCGTAAAATAGCGAAACCATATTCATCGGACTCTTCTATGTGAACAACTAATCAAAAATTAATCAGAAGCGATCCTAGCTCACATGGGCTTTGTCAACTGCACAAGGCTTGAGGGAGGCAGGCTCGATCTCTTACTTTTCTCAAAAGTTATCTAAAATTTAGCACAAATATTGACCATAATGATATGAGGTTAACATAATTTATTTAAAAACCGAAAAATTGTTGTAAAATTATGGGATCAAAATTTGCACAGTTATTCATTTTTTTGCTATTGTTTGATTACGGATACAGTTTGATTCCCAATAGTCTTAAAGAAGAACACAGATTTTTAAGCCCACAGTAAACCAGAATGCCATGTTCCACCAGTCATAACACTCGATGTCATGGAAACTAATAAGACAAGTCAAGTTTTTTTTTGTTTTCTACATATATTTTAAGCGAGCCAACACTATGTACCCTATATCTCAAGAGACATATAGTTTATGATGATGTTGCAGTATCGTGTTAAAAGAATAGAAGATAAATTTTCAAAAAATTTCAGACATGAAACTGTAACAGCAAAGTACTTAGTAACGTTCAAAATGTAGACAGGAGAAATCTGCCCAGGCTCCTATGTGAACTGTGATTAAATGTGTCTAATATTTTTAGAAAAACCGATCGTATTTTGGATTACGAAACTGAAACTATGCATTGCACGAGTAAGCATAAGCTCAAGTTCAGCGAAGAGATCAATTCTTTACAATTAAAAGTTTTCTCATTTATCTGTCGACTTATTCCCGAATTAGTGACAGGAAAAACAACCTGGCCTTGTCATCACACAAACGAAAATATATCTTCTATAGTTCTGATTTCTTATTCTTGAGTGGCTTCATACTCTCTCTTCAGAGCCAACTTAGACGTTTAATGACACCACCACCACCAACGAGACCATCAATAACAACAACAACTTTAAATTGCTCTTTTTAATATAATGGCGAATTTGAAAATTTTCAAGCGTATAGGTCTGTAGCGTGAACAACAGCAACAATAATTTTAAATTTCCGCTTAAGATGTACAATTTCTTAGTGGCTTGAAAATTTCGACGGCACAAATCTTCTTACCTCTGTCATCTTATCGTAAAGAAGTACGAAACATGTACCTGACATTGCATTTGTAAGTAAATACAGCAAAAATGTTGCAAGTTATTGAATAAAAATGAATGCTCTGATAATTTGTAATTTTACAAGTGTCAGACGGACAAAATATTTCTGTAGAAAATAATGTCGCTATGGCATCAAGGATAAAAATGTCAGGATGGAAGACACATTCTTCAATTATTTTTTATATATGTTTATCTAAGTACATGTCACACACTGTTCCTTAGTTTTAAGTAGGCAAAAAAAAAGATAATTTTCGAAGGATGAACAAGTTCCATATTTCTTGCTCTGAACGGGACTCTGGTTACGTTGAAAGGACATCACATCCAAAATCGAAGTGAGGGTGAGAATAAGATTGATGATGGGGACATTGTGGCAACAAAGAGAACTCTGGAATTGTTGTGCAGGCAGGGAAACCAAGTTAAACATTACGGTGACAGGGGAAATCCTGGAAAACCAAGTTAGGTTCTGAATGACATAAAATTACATGTTAGGTAGCTGGTTGTCAATGTAAAATACTTGTCTAGATAATCTGATTCTACATGAGAAAGGCAATACACCGATTCATATCAAAAGAGAAATACCATACAAGAGAATAAGTTCTTAATCAGATCATTTTCCTTAACTTACTTGATTTGTGTCCAGGGATAAAAATAATATACAGGTGAGAAGTTCTCTTTTGAGGAAGCATCTAGTTAACAAAAGTTTGGGTTTGAATAAACAGGTAGCCTAGAAATAGAGAATAAAATGGTTTCTGAAAATGAAAGTGGATAGGCGGGGAAAGTTTGATGTAATAACGAGTCGGGAGGACGGGCCTTTTTTGACTTGAGAAAACGTTATCCAACGACGTGAAATGTGAAATGTCTACAATCGGGCCCGTAACCAGCTCTAAATATCTAGGCGGCGGCTGATCTAAATTTTGGATCGGCTTGATCGGCATTCATGACCACGAAAACATCAATTCCTAGGAGCGTCTAGAGAGCTTTTGAAACAAGTTTGAAAAACTTAAGTCATTCCCTCACAACTTATTATGATAGCCCTAATTTTGCTTAAACACTTTACAGACAGAGGTAAAAACAAACCTTAAACCTTTGTTTAATCGAATATTATTTGCTATCCAGTACAACTACAAGTATATCTAATTGCATTTGAGTAAATATTTAGCGTTTGTAGACAATAAGGCATAAGCACTTGTATTTTACGTTAAAATTAAAAGTGTTCACAAGCACAAATGTTAAATTTTGGAATCAGTACCAGTGGTTTTCGTGCCAATCGACAACGGTATCTATAATTGTTCGGCTTCCCAATAAAGCATATGCTTACACTATAAGACGCCGTGATTTCATTTTAAATTCAGCTATGAATTCATCCACGTTAATATCAGAAGTATCCTGTTTCTGGAAGGGTAGGAGAACTAAATCACACTTTCTCCCATGGCTCATGCACTTCTTATAGGGCGTCAGTATCCTCGTCACCGTCGAAAAAAAAGCCTCTCATGTGGCAGTGGAAGCGACGATAGTAATACCAGCGCACAGAAGCAGAGAAACATCGGGGAACTTGTTCTGGAGTTCTATTTTCCAGAACCAGTAGAGTTAACAGTCTACTTGTTCCACTCTGGTGACTCCTCCGCCTATTTTGACAAAGCTGCGTTCTTAGCGACTACCAACTCTGCTCTCAAAACTTCTATATCTAAATATGATGTTTTATGTTAGTATTTATTGCTAT
This sequence comes from Carybdea cf. marsupialis auct. non (Linnaeus, 1758), assembly GCA_010016065.2. Classification (NCBI taxonomy): domain Eukaryota; kingdom Metazoa; phylum Cnidaria; class Cubozoa; order Carybdeida; family Carybdeidae; genus Carybdea; species Carybdea cf. marsupialis auct. non (Linnaeus, 1758). Next base: position 3,728 of record JAAAKL020016383.1, on the reverse strand, counting down.
TTATTTCAGAAAGTTATGACCAAAAAATCAAATGAGTCAGAAACAAAAGAGAAGAGGCTTTGTGTGCGTGTTTATGTCGAACACTTTATCAAAAGTACCATACTTAAAGTTAAATGATCTTGTAGCGAGTCTCCACTCTCTACGGCAACAAGCCTCCACAGAAAACTAGTGGAACTCGTACTTTATCCCATTAGTCAATATCAAAATCAATGACTGTTTATTTATTTAATACTTTGAGCAATTGGTGACGATAATTTTGGATCTTATGTGGCATGAGGTGATGCACTCCTATTATCGCCCCAAGTATGAATTAAGCCTTAGCCTCACTTTTTCATTTAACTTTTGAAATGGTTTCACAATGTCTCTTGTCTAAAGTTTTACTCTGCTTGAGTCCAGAAACTGATCAATAATATGGTGAGTAGGTATGACGTTTTGAAAGCTTAACCATCTCGAGAGAATTTGTCTTTTAAGTGATTAAAACAAATATTTTGTCGGCCTGATTTTGGGAGTTGATTGTAACTTTGGGTGGTCTTAGCCCCTGATAGCCCCCTCCCCTAGCTACGGGCCTGTCTACAGTATTTCACGTTAAAAATAGTGGTTGGGTCACATAAAGGGAAGTGTTTACAGTGAACTCTAAGTTTCGAACTATCATTTACTTACGTAACAAGGTAAAAATGGGTTTAACAAACAGGGACTTGCTGATGAATTGGTATTCTCTTCAAAACGTCATCAAGTGCATACCTTACTACTATCATAGAGGGCGGAGAGTCTACAATCCTTAAAGTCTGGCACATGAAACATCGTTTGGGGTCATAAAACAACGCGCTTTTCATGAGAAGAGACGAGACACGTTGCGATGACCAATATCTCTTCCCTGCTTGTAAGAGAAACTGCAATAGAACATTCGTTTGAAGATTTAATTATATGGGAAGTAATTTGTCAATCGTTGTTATTCCATTGTAACGCAAGAAAAAGGACACAGCAGTCTCTTTTTAATATACGGATATGGGTATGATAAAATCACCCTCATATTGACATGCGTCTTGTAAATCTATCATATATAAGTGATGATAAAGCCTAGTTTGACTTTATAACAACTGATCTGATAGCAGAGACAACCCTTTTTGACAAGGCAACTCCTCCTATTAGTCAGCATAGGTGATTACGATGAGATACCAAATTCAATACAAAACGCACTGTCTTTTGATCTGAATCACTAATTTGCTAAGTAGAGAAAGAAATAATATTTAAAATCCGTTTATGGCATTAAGCAATATATAAAAAGGTTACATGAAGGGTTGCTACTACATCATCATCATCATCATCATCATCATCATCATCATCATCAACATCATCATCATCATCATCATCAACATCATCATCATCATCATCATCATCATCATCATCATCATCATCAACATCATCATCATCATCATCAACATCATCATCATCATCAACATCATCAACATCAACATCATCATCATCATCATCATCATCAACATCATCATCATCATCATCAACATCATCATCATCATCATCATCAACATCATGATCATCATCATCATCAACATCATCATCATCACCATCATCAACATCATCATCATCAACATCATCATCATCATCAACATCATAATCAGTCACTACAGCATCCACCACAAGTGTATTGGTCTAGTATTTGTGTCTCAATGGTGACATATTCCATACTTTTCAGACATTTCTTCAGATCTGATTAATTCAAATCCTTCCTTCTTAAGCAATAATTTACTGAATACATTCTTGGCATAGATATTGATCTTCTCTTTAAGGAATCTTCACTCATTAGAAATACACTCTACCTAATATGGAAATTGTTGCTAACCTCAAATGGAAGTGTCCAGGCAACCATGTGATATGGCAAGATATGAAGCCCATTCTTTACTTGACTTTTAAATGTAGTTAACAGAAATAAGCCAAGGCTAACAAAAATTAGACCTGTGAACAGAAACACAGAAGTTGATAAGAAAGATACAATACCATTAAAAAGCATGATAATCGGAATCAAAATGGTCAAACTTTTCACATGTATTAAAAATGATAGCACTGGATTCAACAACAGTGCAGTACCATCAATAAAACTGTATGGGAGGGGCATCACAAATTTAATGACCTCATAGTTATGGTTTTTGATCCCACTGGAGGATGCAGTCAGCACCAAGATAGGAGTTTCTGAATAATACCATATGAATATCCTGAAGACAGTGGGAAGTATTTAAAAAATATCAGTTTTCCTCTCTTGATATCTTAATGCATCAAACTGCAAAATAGGCAACAGGAACATAATTACATACCTTGAGGCAGGATAACAGCTTCCTAATTCCATAATTAACATGAAAGAAAGATAAAAAGAATTTTCCCTTTCCCAATAAACATAAGAGTATACATGAGGTAGAAACAAGACCCGCAAGAAAGAAAACTGGCGATTTGACTGAGGTGCAAGTATCCTGAGTAAATATTCATAAATGATAATAATAACCTAAGCATTAGGTTCTTCCAAAAAATAGGACAGAAAGGATTACTAGGGAATATGAACTGTCGAGTAGTTTTACTGACAAAACATACTTTGGCTTTTAATTCCTCATATCTGAGTTGTGGTGTAGTGGTTAAGGAATCAGACACACATACCAGAGGTTGAGGGTTTGAATCCCACCTAGCCTGGTATAAAGACTATCAGTTGGGGAAGGCAATGGAAGACCACCCTTGTAAATGTGCTCTCTCCCCAGGACATTGCTCGCTCTGGCTGCACAATAGGCTACGCTCGAAATAGAGTATGCCACAAAAAATACAGGATGGATTATTAAAAAGCACAAGATGCTTATTTTGTTACTCGTAAGTTTTCTTACACAAATGGCTTTCCTATTTTATGTCACTTCTGTTATCTGTAGTATATTGATAAAGATCATTTTCCTCTGCTAAGCAAAAGTGTGTGTTGCATATGGGCCTTCAAGTTTTGATAGCTCCAAGAATGATGTTCTGCTGCTGGCAAGTGGATTGTCTCAGGTGGCTTTGCCTGGTTCTTAGTATTTGATCATGCATTCATGATAAACAAAATCACAAACTGAAATTAAGGCAGACAATCGACAATTGTAAACATTCAGATTGTTAATTGACATTAGATCACTGTTGATTCTGCCTAACGATCAATCGTTATTCATATCTGAAGTTTCAAAAATTAAAAATCATCCTGAAATTAAGGTAATAAATCATTGTCATGAAAATAAGGTTTTCAAAGGGGTAAGTTCCAGGAAAGCCCCCCCCCCCCTATTCACTTGCCGGTCACTGACACTGCAGACGAAAGGAAAGATCTTCACATCATGTGTGCAAAGTTACTGCCATATGCCACTGAGTGCTAGCATCTCAGGAAGGAAGAGAGAACATGACTGCTCTATAATAACTGAGCTATGGTACACTGAATATGTTGTGTAAAGACCTGTGATGAAGTTGACACAGCCACCCTCCAAAACCGACCGGGTTTTCCTGATCTTGAATCCATCCTGAGCTACAACAGACTGAGATGGCCTGGCCATGTGCAATGTAGCCACTTTTGGATTAAGTGGAGCCAAAAAAGAGAAGTTGAGGGCAGAGCCAGCAGTGGAAGACCAAGAAAGACATGGCGTGATGCCATCAAAGAAGATATGGGAGCATGTGACCTTACCACGGAGATGGTCTAGGACATAGATGCATGGAGAGAA
>JAAAKL020016382.1:0-11054 GCA_010016065.2 Carybdea cf. marsupialis auct. non (Linnaeus, 1758) | reverse complement strand
CGTTATCATTTCGCACTCCGATACCATGCTTTCCGAGAACCTCCAGGCAGAAAATGTAGTCATTTCTAATTTTGGCGTTAAGATCTCCCAAGAGGCATATCGCAGCATGTCTTGGTATATCTTTAAAAACACCTACTAATTCATTGTAGAAGCTCTGCTAATCCTCTGTGGATGTTTCATTCGTGGGGGCATAACATGCTGCTACGGACAATTTTGCGTGACAACCGAGGAGTCCAGCCGTTATTATTCGTGATGATGTTGGGGTCCAACTTAGTATAGCTTTGACAGAAACGCATGTTAGCAGAAGGGCTACTCCTTGATCTCTTGACGCATTGTTACCGCTGTATTTTATATTATAATCTTTGTCTATTTGTTTTTGGCCCATACTCATCCATCGTACTTCAGAAAGAGCTAGGATATCAATTTTATATTGAATCATCTGCTTTATGACTTGTTCTGTCTTTGAGAGTTGGGGTATAATTCTCACGGGGGACATCGGGATAGGATAAAACAACGGTGGATTCCCCGACACTACGAGGGAGGGCTCTTTTACAATTAAAAAAAAACAGATACACAAGTCCTATACTGGAATACATCGATGGCCCAGTGGCTATTGATGCTATAACATTCATTGGGGAAAAGGGATGGAGGCATTCTCCATCCCTCGTAGACATTTTTTTGGATTTGTCCAGAATAATAATATCACTTATAACAATGATAATGTAATAACGAAAGCCTCCAAGAGTTTTTTACTTGGAGAACAGACATTGATTGGAGAAGCGATTTCTAGGATGATGAAAGGCTTTAGAAACTTTTTACATCTCTTCTGCTCTTCTGAAGAATCTCTGACCATACAATAAAAAGGTTTTGTGGAATTGGAATCATTGTTTTGAGAGCTTTTACAACCCACGGGGTTGCCCGGATCGATACGGAGACCGGATCCGGTTCCCCTAAATCGTGCTCGCCCGACGCTTTGCTTTTATGAACCAACCCTGATTTTAGCCACCTTCATGCCTAAAATGGCGATTTCAACCTTCTAACGCCCATGAGATCCACCCCGAGGGGTCAAGTATACTTAAAACCTGCCCAGGGGTGACAAGAACACTCATGCAAAATTTGATTAGATTTGTTCAAGGGCTCTGGGAGGAGAAGAATAACATACAGACAGAAAAACAGACAATTTCAGGAATATACACTAGATAAACAAAAATAAAGTAATAAAATCATCGGAAGTACAATGGTGTCATACATTTAAAGTGATGAATCAAATGGAAGGAGGGGTTACGTGGATTTGAGATGTTAGGAACGCATATCTTTTCTTGTATCATGAATCAGTACAATCTTTAAATGCCTTTCAACATAACTGTTTCTGCAATAAAGCCAATCACTGAAATGACCTTTTTCCTTTCTTCTTGTAATCGATACTTATTTGAAAAATGCTTAATGACGTACACACAAGTTCCTCCAATTTTAATGATTTTCTAGGCTGTCCTGTCTTGTGGAAGCGATATGCCATTGTCAAGAGACCGATTTGCATGCTGCAACAGTATTTCGTTTATTGCAAGTTTGTGAAAAATGGAAAATATTAGGAGATTCAAAAATTTGCTTCATTTTTTATCTTTCGACTTATTGTTAAAAAATAAGACACCAAGGTAATCAGTCTGGCCCAATCTGCTACATCCTAACAGACAAGGCAGGACCAGCAGGAATACCCTGGCTTCACCACTGGATGGGAACTGTCGTGCATGAAAGGTTTCCCTCGTGACACAGCGCCTAGATTATTATATAAAAAATTTTGCCTGTGGCCCAAAGAAACCTTATACATAACACCTACGCAAGGGTACAATTTTAGAAGCTCACAGGCTGCTTTGAGAGAGTATATAGTTCATACTTCGCAATATACTTTCTCATAGCAGGCATACTCTATCCAGTAACCAACTTCGGAGACGTGTTGCAATCGTCCCGCATCTTATAATTTCTTCGCAAATGGATTCTTCCTTTACAGCAGACAATTGCTGTGACAAGTGAAAACTAGCGTTTGCCGTTTAAGGTACAATTTATGCACCATACAAATACAACATAATGTGCCACATCAAAATGAAAATAGATCACACCTTTTATAAGCCTGACAGTTTTCTTCTAGTGTACATTGGTCATCCGCTCCTCCGTTGAAATAGTCATGGGCGTATTTAGGCAAATTATTTGAGGCGTATTCCTTGATATCTTGAATGCAAATTGGTTCCTGCATGACGCCGTTTCTGTACAACAATGAATGCAAACCAAATTACAAGAAGAGAAAAAAAGTGATGTCAGAACAATAAAGTTACAGTTTAGTGCCAAACAACAAATAATTTGTACATCAATCCGCAGTTTTGGATCTGGTGCCGGGACGGTTCGTACGACGTTTGTTTCACTTGTACCCTGGAGAAGACTGTATACCGCTCTTTTACCACGTTCTAAATACATTTGGGCATGGCTGGTGGCAGAGGGCTCACTGTCACGAGTACTTACATGTATTAGCCAATTTTTGGTATCGTCAAGAAACTAAATGTAGATCAAATCAACGTCAGATCTCACAAAATTTAATAAACTTTTTTGTATTTGATTGTAGTATTGGCAACTTAAAGTCCAAAAAAAATTGTGCTAGCCCTCTTTCAATATGGTAGACGATGGCAAGCAAGTGCTAATTCTTTCAATGTCACGAAAGCGTAAAAATAGACAATGCCAACTAATTGTATGTTGAATTTAAGTAAACGTGGAATGAAACTATCTTTTTAAGTGTTTACGGCTACTAAACATTCATGCTTTTCTTTCATCTTTGACCATAATCTAATGACAAGTGAGGTTAAACGGTAGCACGATTCCAGGCTCCATGGATGGAGACATTGATAGGGCCTGATGGGTTTTTAAATTTTTAGAAGACTTTGAACGTTTTGTTGAGCAGATGATAACTGTTATTAAATCGTGTAGTCAAAGTAGGCCTTGGTTCTGCTAATCTCTCTGATCTTTAGTTGGCCTCAATTTGCAATATCAGTAATGTATTATTCAATTTTAATGGGATCGTAACTGTTTTACTGGTGACTTTGATTTATCTTTTCTATTGCCAACTGTGGAATAAACAATTTTCTCCAATAAAGATTTTTCCGAATTTCCCGATTGACGTCATCGGTATACTGACACCAATTGAAACTCTCAGTCTCAACAGAAGATATGTTAATTTTTGTGAATACCAAAATTATAGGCTTCATAGTATCTGAAAGCTTTTTCGACAACACTTGTCAGAGAGTCACGTTGTACTAAACTGAGGTGTACAAAAAACCTGGCTTTACAAGACACATCGAGGCTTGAAAATTTTTAACATTTCCTAACGTTTATCTCAATTCGAATGAATTGTTTTGAACAATTGTTTTAAAAACCTCTATTCCGTTTACTTTAAAATCTGTATTATTTGTCCCTCTCCTTGTGCCCATTGGATATGCTAGTCATGGGCGTCCACAGGTACGTTTCCAAGGAGAGGCATAAGGACGTGTAATTTGATTGTAGAAGCCGAATTCTACTTTCTTGTTGCCACAGTATCTGTTTTAGGGATTAGCTCAGTATCAGGTTTCTAGGCCGGGAACTGATTTGCCTAGTGTATGTTTTGTTACGTGTTCTTCATTGATGCGCATGTTTTTGTTTGTAGGCGTTAATTACGTTCGGGCGTTGTTTGCTGTTTGTATTGTATCCAGGCTTGTGTTTACAGTTATACAGTATTTGGATGACTGCTCAATTGCTTTCTCATCTAGATATTAGCATGCCGCGTATAGGAACCTTTAAGATGTACTAGTCCACTCAGAATCCAGCCCGGTAGTCTTTGGCGTCTACATTGATCATGGCATTTGGAAAATATACACAGCGAAAGCAAAGTGTTTGGGTGCGCTGTGGTCTTCAGAAGCCGACTAATTTTAAATCGCCTCAATCCCGAGGCAAATCCATTCTTGAAGGAAAATTACGGATTTTTCCTACGAACACTACTTGCTCCTAGAGCTTTATAGAGAATCCGATGCCCTTTTGCCCCTCACTCTTGCGGACACCAATGAGTTCAACCGAAGTAGATGCTACCTACTATAGACTTAATGCATGAACTACTTTCATAAGTAAGGATTTGGGGGCTTTAGAGCCTTAATTGCCTCTCGGTGTTGAGAGTGTATAACTTCGAACAATTGATTGTCTCCGAAGCAGAATGATATTCGAATGCCTCGTTTTCATGACAATCATAGATTACCTCTATTCTGGGACAACGAACGATTATCTACCGTGATGAAAGTCTGATTTAGATTATCTTGAATGCATGATCAAATATGAAAGAACAGGCAAATCTCACTGAAACAATCCACTTGCCAGCAGCACAACATCATTCCTGGAGAAGCCAGAACGTGAAGACGTAAAAAATATCATTTCTGCTTACCATGGGCGTAGATTCTGGGGGCTGGGGGACACATCCACCTCACTTTTTAGGATGGGGGGACAACAGCTGCTTTATTCCCCCACTTTTGGGCCCAGAAATGTCAAATTGTCCACCTTTAATTCCTTTGTATCCTACCCCATTCTTACAGCGATCTGTGCCCATGCTGTTTACTAGGTCAGCTTTCTTTTAAGAGTTGTGAGAGGAAGAATGCCTCACGGGGTTTTGCAGAGTAAAGGAAAATAATGAAAATACTACCGAAAACAGAATGTCATATGGACGTCATTTGTGTAAGAAAAGCAACGTGCATAAAGTAACCTCTCTACGTAACAAACGTAAAGAATTTTTGTTAAAATAAAATGGCTAACTGTTCCCAAGATCAAGTAGTTGAGAAACCATGCGGGAATTCTTGGGGCTTCACCCATCAGTTTACATGATGAGGTAGATTTAGTAGGCTTATATCCATGGGTGCTTTTTAGCCAGAGAGAAAATGTAGGCCTACATAAATACACACAAAATAAGGGTGTTAAATGAAAGTTTGTTTCACTCAGAAAGAAAAGTTACACGGAAATCAAAATAAAAGACGTATAGGTTTTATCAGTCATTTTACTACCCTGTTCCTCTCCAAATTCACCCAGACCAATTTTCTTTAGGTAAATCAAACAAGAGCCGCCGTGATCTAGTGGTTAAGAAATCGGACTCGCGTGCCAAAGGTTATGGGTTCGAAGCCCGCCTAGCCCGATATAAAGAACATCGGTTGGGGAAGGCAACGGGAGACCACCCCTGTAAATTTTCACTCTCCCCAAGAAATTGCTCACTCTGGCTGGACAATAGGCTACGTCCAAAATCGAGTATGCCACAAAAAATCAAACAATCGTCCATGAAACTCAATAAGAATTCCCATTCTCAAAACGTAACCCTCCACATACCCTCAATTGCCATGTCAATCGTCGTAGGTACTACGACGCAAGGTAGGCATAAGTTTCTTTCATCTCCGAAGAACTACAACAGGGCGATCTAAATATTTTGATTGTCCTGAACTAGAATCGATGGGTAAAAATTCTGATTGTCTACAAAAATACGTCACGGCAAGCTCAGCGTGTGAATAGTTTGTGAAGATATTTCGAGCAAGATTTACCAAAATAGTTATAGTTGCATTAGGTACACAACTATGAAGCAACGATTTTCGTCGGCGGAGGGGAGAGAGGGGCACCCAATATCTTCAAATTGAGGGCACGTGTCCCCTGGCCTTTACGTTTCTAATCTCCCATTTAGAAAGCAATAGTCAATCCTGCACTAGCGTCGCTCAATTTGTTCGGACACAGAAGTAAATTTTGACAGTTGAAAGTTCATTTATCTCTTTTATGTTTCCCGTTGAATGATATACCTAATCCCTTATTACTTTTCTTTTCTTTTCTTTTCTTTTATTTCTTTACTGTGTTGGTCTTAACAAAATGAAAACACTACATCATGTATCAACAAGTGATATTTTGTGTATTTTCAACACGCCCATGCCACGTCCACAAATGTACCATGCTGTGGACAGCCATAATTCGAACAATGCCCCTCCTCGAGTATCATGACAGACGAAAAGTACTGATATGCCCCTCCCATGTCGTGATATGACCGCTTACTGACTTCATCTCGGCCTTTTTAGCATAGTCACAGTATTCGGTCATCGGATTCTCTTGTGACTGTTTTTTAGCTAAAGTTTTGTCTGCACGATGTCTAACCTAAACTGTTTGCATCTCAAATACGTAATGGCTTTTGACAGTTCGTCAAGGTACCATGGACATTTTCATGTGAACATCTCTCTGATGTTCAAAGGTCGATTACAAGTAGTTGAACAGCCACCGCGTGTTCAGTATAAGGATAAAAAGCTGCAAGTGTTTAAAAAAGTCATCGATACTTAAATAAAACAAAGGATTTTACGGAAGGGATCAAAAAATGATATCTTAAATCTTACTATAATTGACTTACTATCGACTGTTCCCTCCTGAAATGAACAACAATTCTTGACTTAGTGATGTCCTTGGTGCGAAATACTTCCCTTTGCAGTCTCAATGATACGCTTCATAGAGCTAGACGTTTGATTGCGCAACGACCTAGAAATGTCCTAGAATGCTTTTGTTGTCTTTCAGCTATTGTCAAAAACAATCAAGATCAACTCTTCTGAAGACACATATTGTCGACGTTTTGTTTCAGGTACGATAAATGGGGCGGGGTCAAGCCCTGTTACTATTTCTGGCGTTTCCCTTGAGGGGGGACTCTTGAAGTCTCTTAGCAACTAGGGTGACAATCTACAAGAGGTAAATACTTGTCATATTATTCGGAATTGAATCTTCCGACTGTGTAGTTTTTTCACACAACAAGAAGAAGACTGGGGCCAGTCCTTTTCCTCTATGTCCTTCACACCATAGAACCACACTACACCATATAAACCAAGTTTCTATACAGTAATTCTACCCTTCCCACACTGACATCCACTCTTGAATAACCACCTACTTGATGATGACGTACTTCATTTTCTACGTTCGCCTTTTTAGCTCCCCATCCCTAGTGAAATGCTAGGATTTTTGCTAGTGGGGGGAGTTCAACAACCGAATATGATTTTAGTGGGGTCCAATGGTGAATATCCTTGCAAACAGTGCCCCCCGTGGGAAGAAAGGGGGATTTTTCGAAAAACAGGGAAGAAACAAGCTTTGGAATGAAAAGAGACAAAAGACTTTTTTACAGCCTCGTGTTTCTTTCCTGATCTTTCCGTATTTCTTTCTCCTTCTTACGTTAGAAAACGGTTATTTCAGAACCCTAAACCTACTTTTTCTGCCGCTTCGCACCAGCTAGGGCCTACCAATTTTCTAATTTGACCCATTTAGCCTTCTTTCGCAAGTTACTTGCAAACTTTTCCCTACCTATTTCTTTACATCTGTAGTAGAGAAAGCAGTGTGCAGTGTTTGCCACTGTAGCAAACAGGGCCTACAGATCATCAACGGCAAGCGTGCGACAAAAAAGTGTCACTTGCTGCTAAGGAAGGATGTCAAGACACACAGGGTAGTATTATGGCACATGTTATAAGTATTGGTCTTTTTCTTAGAAAGTGTCAGCTCTCATCAAAGACACAGTAAATTAAATTTCTCTGATCTTGCATCGACCGAGGTCTAATCTCAAACTGTTACAATTTTACAAACCCTTATATACAAGAAAATAATTACACATTCTGAATCAGACATAAGAAGGAAGATTTACAAATTAAGGAAGAAAGAATAACTATAACAATCACAAGATCCTTAGGGACTAATTGACGTAGGCGGTGGTGACTGGAAAGTGTTTATAGCCTAATTTCTCTGTGTGGGCGTAACAATACGCGAGATTCTACACAAAGGGGGGTTATTTATTGATGAAGTCTCCTTTTCAAGAATGCTTGAAAGTTTGGGGACAACAGATGAAAATGGGAAAGGCTGAAGGTTGTCATTAAATAGAGGGAAAGATCTAAGGACCTGCGAAGTCGAATTGTAAAAAGAAGAAAACGTGGTTACCCCGAGGCAACTGCTCAATCCACCCCTCCATATCAACATATCCCATCAAGCCAAAACAGGGAAGAAACAAGAGTTGCTTAAGAGGGGGGGGGGGGGCGATAAGACTTTTAAGTCAGAATATTGACCATTGGTGGGGTCTGCCTTTCGAAACTTTTGACACCACAACCTTTAGTACAATCGCGATCAAAATAACTCCGGCTTTCATATCATTGAAGATTAGACTACGAAATTGGAATGGTCCTTCAGCATGTCATTTTAAATGTTGACGTGGGGGAATATCTTCGAAGAGCTACTAGAGATTTTCTCGAAAGTCCTCATAGTGCCACTCCAAAGGCTGAATTCATCAAAACACAAGGGCATATGATTTTTGTTGGCAAAAAAATTGTTTATAACTAAACTTACGACACGAGTGATTGACAAAGGGTCACTCATAAAGATTGTTACTTGCAGTAACCTGCTCTAATTCTTGCATCCCATGACCGATTGCCGAGACCAGTGTCTGGCGTAGATATTTTTCAAAATGAATCTGTTACTCATAGCAATTCTTACGTTTTGCACCGTACTCATCAACTGTCCAGTAAAAATTTTCCAAGCAACCACATAGGCCTAGATTCGCAGTGTGTTGCTCCACTTTCTGAGAAGATAGAAACCATTGTAGATTTCCCGTTACCTACATCAATGCAATAGCTTAGAATATTTCTCGCATTGGTAAAATTATCGCCGTTTTATTTCCATCCTTGCTTAAGCCTTACAACCTCGTATAAATCTCCTTTGAAAATTTGCGATAATACTTTTGCAGCATTGCGTCAAGTCCTAACTGATAGAAGCGATTCAACTCATACATCCTGCTCTACATACTTCCTTCTCATAGATGATTCTTGTTGGTTATTTTGTTACATGTTAATTATATCGTAGCCTCGATTTCATTATCCCACTTTCGTTTTCTACTGTTAGGTATTTCCTGTATGTAATTAGTCATTTCCTTTTGTAAATATATTGTTCTTTGTAGATACAGTCCTCTGTTTTTGCCTGAAAACATCCGATTTTATCTTAGTTGACTTGAGTTCAGACGAGTGTTGCTTTCGCTCTCTTTCTATGATTATGCATCTATTACGAGTTTAGTTCTCCAACAGTTCTTGAATATATACTTGAATTAGAGGATTACCTTTAATATTAAATTGATAAAACGTTTACAGCCTCTTGCATATTTTTGAAAACGCTTATAGCCAACCAAGAGTAGGTAGAACACATTTGGTCGCCCACTGTAAGCTATTTACCTCGCCATTAAACGTTTTCGCTGGTCCTCACTTTTGCCAGACTACAAATCCTTAGTCCATACACTTGTACACACCTATGATTGCTTCTTGCCACGACAAAATACGGCATTATGATTGCATCTCCCAATTTAAGTCAGAAACGCACTGTGTGCAACAAACGGACGACGCAGTGTTTATGCACTGTCAAGAGCTGAAGGCAGCTTTGCTACCACTTCTCACCACAACATCGATTTCACCGTCATGGTGTTACATCATGGTCCTGAAATTTAAAATTCACTCAGATCCTCCTCCACTATCAACGGGTATAGAATACATCTGTAACTACATTAACGACTTTCTACGTCGACCTCTCGCTGATCCCTATTCCCCAGTTTTGAGACTGTTGCTCATAACCTCGATACACACTTCATTTCTCATTTTTGCAAGCCACCCTCTATAACTACGGGTCGGGGATCCCAGTTCGAATATTTACTATTTAACCTTCCATCTTTAAAGCCCTGAGTATAACAAAAAATTGTAAAATAGGGTTTCTTCGGTGCCTTCGAAAATTGCGATCAAGCTAGCGTGCGCATTGGCCACAAAACTACTAAAACACTGTTTATTTATATCATTTCTAAAGGCCAGACCGGCACTCATGCAATACATTTTGAAGTTTTGTAAAAAAAACTATCCAAAGTTCACATGAAGAGACCCACTCCGTTCAGTCAGGCCAACGCTGTCGTGCAATAGTCTAGATTACGTAACCTAATTGTGTTCTAAAGAACAATCAGCCAATGTGACCGCGTCCTTTCAGATTAAACATACGAATAGAAGTGGCACTGTGGCAGTGTTATTGAATGCGATGCAATAAGGTAGTTATAATGGAGAAAAGCTCTGATAGCCAAAGGAACTTCATCTTTTAGTTCAATGTCTCCTTTTGGCAAATCCCTTTGTGGAATCAGAGATCATAGAGTTGATCTGCGGCTGCACTACTCATCAGCAACGCGCTGAAGTCCTCGTTTCCCTGTTTATTCGCTGACAGGTGTGATCTGGTTATTGGCTACCCCAGACGCAAACTGCCATGTGATGTGGCGATATAAAGCCTAACGCTCCCCACCCCCAAGTATTATTAACTCCGTTCCTAGAGTCTACGTGTATACATGAATAATCTGCGATAAAAACACAATTGTGTTGCTGCAGCCAAGATGACGGCGGTGCCTGCTAAATGGATAGCACGTCTTGACGAGAGACGGTGAGGCGACCGTAGCTATGATTCGTTGCTTTAAGCTAAAACCGGCTTTGCGCAATGAGCGAAATCGTCGTCTTCATGATACTTTCTTCTAGATTGTACCGTAAGTAGCTCTCAGGTCCAGATAAGCTCCAGGTTGTTGAGAAATTGCGCCGGGAGAGGGGGACGGTGGCGTCATCCTCGCAGTAGTCAACTTAAATTTAAAAAGTAACAGCGTTCGTGGTTGTTTTGAAATTTTGATGAAGTAAGTAAGCTTTGAAATACAAAGTTTTAATCGCACTATGTCGCATATGTCCTATATCATAATTCATCAATGGATCTTAAGGGTCCATCCTACAAATCCTATAATAGCCTAATCCTATAATAGCCTAATCCTATAAAAGCCTAAGGATCCACGCTACAAAGCCTATAATATGACCCCGTTTACACGAGAGAAATAGGAACGGATCCAAACAGTTCCGTTCCTAAATGGATACGATTACCTTTTAATGGAGTGCGTTTACATGACATGGTTTCGGTGCCGGCTCCGTTCTTTTTGTGTCTACACGAGAACGGATCCCTTTCAAATG
>JAAAKL020016381.1:0-11056 GCA_010016065.2 Carybdea cf. marsupialis auct. non (Linnaeus, 1758) | reverse complement strand
AGTAGTAGTAGTAGTAGTAGTAGTAGTAGTAGTAGTAGTAGTAGTAGTAGTAGTAGTAGTAGTAGAAGTAGTAGTAGCAGTAGTAGTAGTAAAAGTAGTAGCGGCAGTAGTAGTTGTTGTTGCAGTAGTATCAGTAGTGGTATTAGTAGTAGTAGTAGTAGTAGTAGTAGTAGTAGTAGTAGTAGTAGTAGTAATGGTGGTGGTTGTGGTAGAAATAGCAGCAGTAGTGCTCATGGTAGCAAACGTAATAGTACCTTTATACAACAGCTGCGTCTGAATTTGTGTTGTCTGATTGACCCTGTATTCTGTGACCAATCGATGTCAGATCAAGCTCTATGAATCAATTTTAAAAACCTAATAATGACGACACTGTCTTTTTATACAAAGAAATACCCGGAGTTTCCATAGGTACAATACTGATTTCAGTACAGCTAATGAATGAAACAAAATGCAATGAAAATCTGGTTCTGCCAAAAATGCAGGAGCATATTATTGGCATATGTTTGTTCTCGGTCTTGGTTGTCAAATAAATAGTGCTCTATCGCAAAGTCATTACTAGATATTGTTATTATTAACGATAAGCTTGTTTTTATCTTTTAAAAATCTAATACTTGGCGAACGAAAGATCGAAGATGATGTTTCACGTTGTCAGCTGATTTGATATCGAGAAATTTTGCTTCTTCCGAGGGGATAAAACCATGATGAGTCAAGTTCCCGCATTTGAAAAGATGTTTGATAAGCCATGAGTACAACCTCGTACAACAAACAACTGAAATTAGACAGAGAACGTAAAAATAGGATTGGCTTATAAAATCAAAATAAATATCCTACCAAATCGACTCTCCAATGAGATATTGTTCCCAAAATGCTGTCAAAGCTATTTAATGTTTCAAGGTTCGTCTCCCCTCTTAATCCAAGATCGACATGACGTCTTTGTTCACAGTGTGATAACTTCCTAAGCTCAAAACCTGAAACAAAGCGGGTTAATATAGCCATAAAACGAAGGTAGTTAGTCCCACATGATCTACTACCATAACACAAGATTTACTGACAATTTAACACCTAAGGTTTTTATGGAAGATGGAGATTCTGTTACAATCTGTCACATCGATTGTTTTGAAACTATCGAATCTCTCGTTATCCCTTGCCATGAATATTGCAAAATAAGGGGGTTTTTAGGGCACGGCAGTATCTAGTGTTACGAAAACTGGTTACAAATCATACACGTCATTACGTTATTTTCGTAAAAATTTTGTATCGTTTTGGTCGTTTGTTGGGTCATGGGTTCATTATTCCCAGGAATGGGTAAGGAGTGCCACCAGGTTCTCCTTTATATCAATAGTAATAATGTTATGAATATTTGTCACCTATTTATAAATAGGTACATCGTCATTCATCAATTAGCTATAAAGATTAACATACTAATACACTGAGAAACGTAGAATTGATTAAAGAGAACTATTGTACATGCAATGCACCCGACGTGCGCAAGAGCAGGTTTATTTCAAGTTTCTGTGCCAGTAGACATGTGTTGTTTGTTTTGGTCTCTCTTCGTGGGGGATTATTATAACGTCATAATTAATAGACTACTAACGTAAAAAGGGTGGTTAAGTTGTTCTGGAGATATTAGGAGAGAGATAAAGCAGCCCAGTTCACCCCAAATTGTATAGGGTAAAAGGGTAACCCCTTCCCCATTCTGGAAAAGGTAAAAGGATAACTGATAATTAGGTCGACATCTCGTCTGAATGAATACCAAGTATATTGTGAGTGTTGCACAATACACACCAAATTTTGTTATTGGATTATAAAGTGTATATTCTAGACTGGCGTAATCGTGTACCATGTCTTTAAAATTTAAATCCCAAAATTGCAAATACATTTAGACTCAGCACTAAATTGTTATTGTTAGCCATGATAATATCTTGCGCATTAAAAACAGCAATGTCTACTGGTAGAAAAAAATAAGAGTTACTTTCAAAATTGCCTGTCTTGAAACAGCTTTTTAGTCTCTAAAGCAAGAGAAGGATTGTCACGGCAACTTCGTTGGCATACTGTTTGTTGACCTTACGCAAAGGACTTCGTTGATGTCTACCGATTCCTAAACCTAAATCAGGCAAATAAATGTTTCGACACAGAAAGTTATTCCTTGTTATTGACTTTAGAAATTAAATAAATGCAAGCGAGGAGGATAGTTCGCTCGTTTAGTAGACCCTAGAGTATCCTACTCCAAAATGTAAGGGAGGATGCAAGCAACAAACAGTGATTATGAGCTTTGTAAAGACAAAAGTAGATTTATGTGGTGCTGAGAGGGTATTTTTTCTACAGTATTTGATTCAAGTAAAAAGTCTTGTCTCTCCTGTCGACAAGATGCTTTGAATCTTCTCTCTACTTTTAACATGTTTTCGTTTCTACCTATTCCAATGCAGCGTGGCAGTTGTACGGTATCTTGGCAACAACATGCTCCGAATCCTGGACAAAAACGCCACCAACTCCTATGTATGTATTACAATACAGCGATGCAGTTCTTGATTGGGACTACGTTTTCCAAGGGTGCACTATAGTGTTTGCAAAATGGGGAAATGTGATAAGTGGAGACTTAATTGAGGCTTACGTAAGCCACAAACAAAATTACAGCGCTTTGGTCAATCTGCGGCAATCAAGTGGCTCTGTAGAGTGGAGGAAAAAAGGGACGTTAATTCTAAAGAACATTACCAACGCCCATCAAGGGAAATATGGCTGTGAGATCGTTTTCTCAAATTTAAAACAATTAAAGAGCATCATTGACCTTCGAGTAGTAGGTAAGTGTGTAAAAGTTACTTCTTGTCAAAACTTTCTTTACAACTCTTCGCAAAACGGTTTGTGTGCTTCTCTCCAAAACGATATATGCTATGTCCGGCATTTGGTGCGAAAATTTTTAGCACAAGCAAATATATTTACTTATATGATAAACCTATCATTTCATTATTTTTTTGACCACAATATAATTTTTAAATCAATTTTTTTCGTTTGCGTAAAGATAATTTTGTGAATAAATTTCGGCAATGTTTGATATTCTCGTAAGTGTACAACCACTATCTACTACAGGCGTTACAAAAACATACACTACCGCAATGTATAGTGTTACCATAAGTTTTCTCATGCTCTTATGGTGAAAGGCCTCTATTATTTGTTAGTTCAAATAGTTCAGAGGCATACAGTAATAGGGACAGAAAACTTGCCTCATAAAATCTCTTTAGTCTAACAGTCCTCTTTTACATTTCCTGAAATTATTCTTTTCCGTAAAAGCTCCACTAGCCTTTCCTTTTCTTCTTTTACTATTTTTCACCCTGTTCAAGGCCGAAGCCACTACAATGAACTTTTCCACTTCAGATGATGATCTATTCATGCTTGCAGTCCCCCCTCTGTCCTATCTCTCGAAACATAGTTTTCTCAATTTCACGAGAGCAGATGACAGCACAGTACCTCCGGGAACGTGGCAGGCAAACCCAGGGTCGGTTTAAACTCACGATCCTTGCATTGTGAGTCTGACACTCTGCCACTATGTCACTACTGTGTTCCTATCCTGATTCTGATTTCCTCCGAGCTGTCGCCCTTGCTGCTTATCATGCAGTAATATTCCACTACATCGGTCGTATTTCCATCCAATGTTGTTTCTGACATACTGCATTGTTTCCAAATTTCATCATCTTTCACTTCGTAGCATTGAAACACAATCCCATCTTATTAATCACAGCTCGTGTCTCACTCCTACTCCCTTACAACGTATTGTTATCTTGATCCAGCAGAGCCATGTCATCTACAAAGTCCGAATCTAAAATCCTCATGACACCCATGTCAACAGCACAGCCATACATACGGGAATTGATATGGTGAAAAAAGGTTACCTTTGTTTAAACCAGTAACTACTAAAAACGTATCTGTGGTACCTTCCTTCAGTCTTATGCAGAATTTATTATTCCTGTAGAAAGCCTTTATCGTCCTCATCATTTTATTTTGAATACTGTATAACCAGGGTATACTCTATATGCTTATCTGTGAAGCAAAGGCTTTGGAGAAATCAACGAAGTAGATAATAAAGTTCCCCTGGTATACTTTGATTATCCCAAATAACTACCATCTGTGCAGGAGGATGTCCTCGCAATCCAAACTGATGTTACCTGACCTTATCATCAACCTTAAAGTTCATTCGTTCAAACAGACTGGATGCCAACAATTTTCATTTATTTCCCAATTTCAAATAATGGTAGAAACAAAAGGCTAAAACAAAAAAAGAAAAATTGATGGTAGATGTTTATCATGTCATGACTTGTTGTCTTTTTCGGAGCTAGAGCAATGTCTAAGGCAATGGAGGAAGCATGGGAATTGTTTGAGAAGATGGAAGCTAATGAAGGAGAAACGGTGATTAACAAGGTGCTCAAGAAAAGGGCAAAGAACAAACTGGACATGGAAAAAGTAGTACTCTTGAAGGATCAACAAATTTATACTAATAGACCAGGGAAATATAAAGAAGAAATATTTGAATAGAGTCTTTTAACAGCCTACTAAATGTCAACAATGAGCGATATCTACTTTAGGAATGTTCACCAGAAACAGGATATAAGACGACAGCAAGGGAAAGATGATGTGAAGAAAAGGAGTGGAAGGACTGCAGTTGCTCTGGACTGTCCATAATTGTAATGCATAGATAAAGATTTGGTCCAAATAATTAAGACTGTACAGTTGACAGTGTAGTGAATCGATGTATTATAGAAGAAGATAGGTGACTCGTTCGGTAAAAGAGGTTAAGGATATCAAACAGCTTCAAGATAATGAAAGTAATTGGAATGGTTAAAGAGAGAAGGCAACGGTGGCTTATCACTGTCAACGGTATGCAGTTTGGTGTAGCTCATGAATGGAAACACAAAACACAACTTTCACTCCATTACAACCATAGAATAATCATTTCAAAGTGAATATGGGCCTTCTTACACACTTTTCACGACTTTGAAAGATGACTGACAAGCTTCCTACAGATCCAGTTTACTGGTGCCTCTGGAAACGAAATAGTCAATAAAAGCAGGTAAGGACGGTCAAGACAACTTATCATGGTGCATAATATGGCTCAAGACCAAGTAGAGTAGAAATGACTGGCTTATCATCAGAATCGAACTCCATAATTGGTCGCCTTTAAGCCAATCGCTGTTCAGTTTGGTGCAGTATGTCATTATGAAGGAATTTTGAACTGAACTATGACGTGCTCAATTCAGAGGGTCTAGCCGTTACGGAAGACAGCGAAGAAGAACTGCGGAAAAGGCTAATATAGTGGATACATAATGAGCTCAAAGAGTTAAAATTGAAAGCCGTGAAGGGGAAGGTCTTGGCAGGTAGTAAGGAAGAATTCATGGTCAATAATAGAGACAAGAACAATATCAAACTCGATCAGATAGAGAAGTTTCAATACCTTAGATTGAAAATAGATGACAGAGAAGGAAAAGAAGCTTCAGTAAGAGCAAGAGAGCTTTTTCAACTCAAGTCTTTAGCACAACGTATAGAGCTATGAGCTTTTATTAATAATGTCAAGATTGCAATGAGATTTGAGGTGAAAATATACTATGCCATAACACGCTCAGTCCTCTTGTGCCATACATAGGCCAAGACACTAAGCTAGTGCAATGCTAGAGTCTTCGTTTTCGGTGTGGGAGATCCTGGGTTCCATCCCGGCCAGCGCCTCAAGCACTCCATGTATATGAGATCTATACTATGTAGTTCATGACTGCTTGTGTTTCTGCCTGAGTACTTATATATACATAACCATCACTTGCCAGAAGGAACGCAACGTTCCGAAAGCTCGCCATGAGCAAGAGTCATTACTTTATTGTATATTTATGTTTTTAACAATCATGACTTTTTACCTGACTTAGTTTTACTTATATATATATATAGATATATACATATAGTATAGTCATAGTTGTATTCGCATTTTTGCAATACTATATATAGAATAGTACGTACATGCGGAGCTTAGTTATATTGTGTAAGAGTATAGAAACAGTTCCTGAAGCAGTATTTTGACTTCTTTTCCATATTATTACATACAGAGACAAGACCAAAACTATTATCGTCACTTCCAATATCAGAAACAAATCGTGAAGGAGAAGGACCG
The DNA here is from genome assembly GCA_010016065.2 of Carybdea cf. marsupialis auct. non (Linnaeus, 1758). Classification (NCBI taxonomy): domain Eukaryota; kingdom Metazoa; phylum Cnidaria; class Cubozoa; order Carybdeida; family Carybdeidae; genus Carybdea; species Carybdea cf. marsupialis auct. non (Linnaeus, 1758). The sequence goes on along the minus strand of JAAAKL020016381.1, from coordinate 4,914 downwards.
ATAACATTTGAGATAATAGCAGAAGGTAACCCAGTACCAAAAATATATTGGAAAAAGAATGACCGAGAAATACTACAAAATTCGAGCTATGAGATGACAAGTCGAGTAATAGCAAACAATGGAAGCAAGGAGACTCGTGTAAAGGCTACGTTACGAATGCAGACCATTCAGAGAACTGACAGAGCAAAGTTTACAGTCAGAGTGGCTTATGGAACCAACGGACCATACATTGAGAGTCACATGGACTTCGATGTGCAATGTAAGTTTTTAACTTGAAAAATAATGTAACTTCTTAAAAGCCACTTGGATAGTGATTGTATAATCTACCGTTTTTCTTGAATTGTGATGCAGAATTGTTACTTTAATGTGCATGGCAAGAAAATAGACTCGATAGTCTAGCCCGATATAAAGACTATCGGTTGGGGAAGGCAACTTGACACCACCCCGTAAATGTGCTCTCTACCCTCGAAATCGAGTATGCCACAAAAAAGTTAGTAATGGAACTGGGGGCAGTTGCCCACCAGTAATGTTTCTTTGACAATCAAAAGAAGTTAGAACTTTGTGATTCATAAAAAATTCTATCCATGCCATAGGTTCTTGTGTGATTTGTATACATTAACGATAAACAACGGACTTGCATAATATGTTAAAAAGGTTTGAGGGAACGGCATATGCTGTCATCATAGTGTCATGATAGAATTTGTAGTCCACGTGTTTCTTTTGTATGTTTGATTTCCTCTTCCTATGATTACTAAACTTTGTCCTAATACTAACTTCCAATCAAATACTAACACACGATTCTTACCCACTCCCTGATTATTCTTAGCCAATCAAAATGATTTATTGTAATTAAGCGTCCGTTCATTGTCTTGTAAATTGTATATACATTAGAAATGTTGTAATGTGTGAAGAGTGGCTGAGGAACTGTGAAAGAGATCACAGTTCCTACAATAGATAAAAGGCAAGGAAATACTTATCAACAGCGAGTTGCTTTACCGTGCGCTGCTTGCGACAGCGACATTGCAATAGGTGCAATGACCATTCCTTTGCTGAGCATGTCAAATACGCCTTCGAACCGCCCCCCTACAACAAATCCCTCAATTTGATGATCAACCAAATGTCAAACACTGCATGTGTGATGTCGTCCTATATTTGTGTATATATTTTTTCAAATATAGTTTGTATTTCTTCAAATATTCACCAAAATAAGAGGGACTGAGTAGTGCGACGGCATCTTCCCAGTAAGCTAACTGGAGGTTAACTGGAATAGTACTAATTGCTTATTAAAGTTACCACCATGCATTTCATGCAAACCGCAGGGAAATAAAGGAAGTGGCGAAAGCTGCCACGGGGAAAGGGCACTAGAGAATAATTTTAAGGCTCTATCAAGATTCTGTTCAGTTTTAAGGTTCCAAGTCAGAGAGTGTTTTGAAGGCTGATATAAAATCTTGATATTTGAAATGTTATTCGCATTATTGACAAACGTACCTTCATCGTCATAATGAGATAAAAGATATCTGTATCAAATCTAACATATGATGACTTTAAATAATTCCAATATTTCTTGTTTTCAGATCCTCCTACGACTGCTGTATTTTACATGAACGTCTCTTCGTCTGTTGTCAGCAAGGGAGATGTAATTAAGTTCACTTGTATATCAGAAGCCAATCCTCCTCCTGTGTATCATATATTTAAAGGCTCAAAGCCTTTTTTGACCCTGACAAGCGGTGTATTTGTAGTTCGTGTTGAGAATGCCTCTGATGCAGGAGTGTATGAATGTGAACCAAGGAATGCAGTTCGTGCTGGAGTAAGACTTGATCTGAATGTGACCTTGCTTGGAGAAACAGGAAAAGGTATTATAAGATTGGCTAGTACTAAATGTCTGCTTTTATAGACATTCTTTGCAATATTTATTGTGTTTACTTGCTGGCTTGGACTATTAGCTACAAATATGTGCCTCTTTATATGCGACCCTAAATTATGGTTGTATTGACACTACATCTATTACAATATGCAGGAGATAATCGGAACAGGCTGCATTCAATGTCCCAACGGACCTTTCGGGCATAGAAGACAGACAAACGTTTCCCGAATCCGATTGACAAAGGACCAGTGGTAGTATTAGTAGGAGGCTGACAGGCCATGGACCGAGGTCCCGCAACTTCATGGGACCCGCGCTTCGATGCTAACAAAATAATACGTGTCTAACCGCTCATATTAATCTCGTGGAAGCAAGCAAAAACTTGAAAGCCACTGGAGGGAATACGGTGTCTCCAGAATTTCTGCAGTGCAATCATGTTTGAACTACCTTGCAATTCATGACGTCATAGAGGCCTCGCAAACTTTTTTCAGTCCAGCACCCTGCACTCTCCAGATCCTTACAAAGTATGCAACAATGATTGATCAAGTTTAGCTTAGGGCCAAATGACCCAGTTTCAATATTAAATCAAGCAACCTTCTCCATTTCAACTGCTGATTGTACAGGCCGTCCATGGCATCTGTCGTAAGACGTGTTTAGACCAACATATGTCACCCGAAGTTGTCGTACGTACTCGAATTCATTTAGTACCTTGTGATTTTGATACCCATTTTTCATCCTATGCACTTTCGGCTTTTAATATACTGTTTGTTTCTGGACATCATGTCGTGTGGAGATTGACTCCTTCGTTTTGACATGCCTTTAAATTTGTACTGGTTCACTATTTTGTTCTTCATCCCTGGATTTCATCTCTGTTACACCTTCGTATTGTAATATTTCCGTATATCTATCACAAGGCTGCACTATATCCCCGTCAAGTACCTGGAATATGTTATTGACAGCTTCTGTGTAAATCTGATGTAGTTCTGAGTTAGTAGTGAACTGCTACCAGTTGTATTTGATCTTCTTGCAGACTATGGATATCCTGAGACTAACCAATACAAGCGAGGAAGCTATGAGCTGTGACGTCCGGGAAGGTGTTTGAATGTTAAAATATGCTTCAACTTCATCTTCGTCCACACATTGATACGGGTTTATACAACTATCACAGTTGAGTTGAGACTGCCTTCAAACGCAGCTATCATTATCCTCTTGCACATTTCGTTGACTTGCAAAAATTCGAATCCCCTTCCTTAAAAAGTTTGTTTCATGTCTCGTTAATACATCATTGTCATCTGTGGTGATGCATACTGAACAAGAGATAATCGAGTTTAACAACAAATTAATTCATTCTTTTCTACTTTTCTTTACAGTCTCGGGAGAGGATGGTGAGTAGTTAGTTTTATTTAGCATTTATGCTTTGTTATTTATCTATTACTTCACATTTGGCACCTATGTAATAATGAAATTTGGTAAAACTGCCCTTTAAACTTTTGTATTAGCAGCTCCACGGTTGGTAACATATTGCAGCATTTCGGCCTTTGCTACATGCAGAAAGTTCTAACTGCGAAAGAGGGCAAAGTGTTTAAAATTATGACACGCTGGTATGTAAACACTTTGATAATTTCAAAACCGGTCGGTCTAACGAGCAAGCACATGAAATAGGATTCGGTCAGAGAGAAAGCATTGAAAAATGCAGAGAAAAATTCAGGGTTGTGCGTTTTGTACTATTCTGTTAGCCCATCTGATATAGGAGTTTTGATGATCTCATCAGAGATTATAAGGGTAGGGTATTTCTACGATCAATTAGCGTAAAATCGCTACACAACCAACTGAGAACATAGTTTTATATCTTTGTACTTATAAATTGTGCTTCTTGTATTTGTACAATACTTAGAGAGGTTATTTTTACCCGTTAGATAAGCAAGGAATGAAATATATTAGGAAATGGGTAATAGCATGCAGTTACAATATTACGTCATGAGTTAGAACAGAACGAAATAAAACAACGACGGAGAGAAGGAAGGGAGCGCAATGAAAAGAAAAATAGAGGAGAATGGAATAAATAAAATAAGAATAAAATTATAAAAAATCATGTGGACCGAAAAAAATTGTTAAGAGACAGGATTGAAAGCAAACGTCGCATAATTTCATTATCTAGGAGGCTGATTACATGTTCGAGTTACAGGAAGATGTGTGTTAGCCAATGTTGGTAAGCTATACCTTAATCCCCTTAATTGTCGCACATTGGGCTGAGCGAAAATTTAAGGCGCGAATTAAAAAATACAGAAAAATCTAAAAATCGTGACATTCTGTTCATAATTTAATTCCTTAATTGAACCAGTGAAAACAGTTTCTTTTTCTATATGTTCACTGGAAATAATTTTCCCTGGTTCAACATAATACTACTCGAAGGTGCTATTTTCTAAATACTTACCTCGAAGAACTTGCTTTCTTCGCGATCAGCAAAATGGAGATTTCCAATCCTCCTGTTGGTGTTGCCAATTTCCTGTACTTGTTGCTTTGTACCCGTGCTACAAGCTCGCCTCCATAGTTCAAGAAGTAATGACAAAATCTAGGCTACTAATTTCCGGAGGAATATGTCCAGCAACTTAAAATTCAAATGTTATTTTGGCAAGTGCGCGAAAATATGATTTACTTTAATGCGCAAAAAATAGGAGGCGCGAGATTTAAAGGGGCGCGAAAATTAAAGTATTTGAGAGCCGAACAATAGGGGAAGTCACCCAAAATATAAGACATCAGCAAAAAACCAAAATCGAAAACATTTTTACAGGAATAGAAATTATACGTATCACACAGTTTGTTAACCGTAATTAATTGCACGTTGAATATCACTATCTAGACGCCAAACTGGGTTCTGTTGGGATGCTGGCTTATTTATACCCTATGAAAGTAGTAAGCATCTTTGCTTTGAGTTAGCAGTTCAAATCCAAGGTTTTGTAAGCTCGTTGGCTATCGTGTCTGCAAGGTCTTCAGTTATGTAGCCTACATTTGGCAAAGCATCATTTTGAAGCTTGTTCACAGTCTTTCGTATT
>JAAAKL020016380.1:0-11057 GCA_010016065.2 Carybdea cf. marsupialis auct. non (Linnaeus, 1758) | reverse complement strand
AAACTGCATCATCATCATCATCATCATCATCATCATCATCATAATCATCAACAACAACAACTCTAAGTTTCTATTGTTGAGTTAGATCAATATAGATCAATTATTGAGTTTTTGTCTGTTAAAAAGGGCTCTGTTTTCAAGTGTTCCAACGAGTTTTTGTAAGACTGGTTTTCTGTTCAACATTGAATCTGTAAATATTGAAGCCTTTTGTTAGTGAATTCTATTCTATTCCTTGATATCTTCAGAAGCTGAAGATGACTATCAATTATGTAAATCTTAACATTACCCCATGAATGTTATAACATTATCTATCCTCTTCTTCTTCCAAAGACCTGTGCTGGTGCTAATCAGTACACAGCATGAGAACTAGTAAGTACTAATAAGCCAAATACCTCTTGAAAGAACCCTGTTTCCTCAGGGTTCTGTGTGTGAGGTGTGCAGTCGTGAGAATAACCAGAGATGATTAAAATGAGAAGGAGAAGTACTGAGGGGAAAAACAGAAGTTCTTTGAGTAACCTAGGGGGCGGGGTTGTTAAAAGATTGACATTTTGAAGTAACAGTATCAAAAAGGTATTGGTGCAAAATCATGAAAGTTTTAAAATTGATGTTATGATATTTAACGGAGAAAGGTTTGACTAGATAATCGCAGAAACAAAGTATATGAGGAACTTTAATTTAAGTTTTTGGCTTTTAAGTGTTGGTAAACAAAGAGGGAGAGCAAAGATTATGAAAAATCAGGTATCAATTGCAAATGTAATCAGCAAAATGTCTCTTACCTCTCTGCATCACAAATCATGTGTCCTAGAAGTGTGAGGTATTGCAACAATGCAATTGACTGAACATCACTCGATGAGGTTTCTGGGGATCGTGGCACAGAAATTTTTTTATTTAAATGCTGATCATGCATATTCAGGGTATTTTCTTATGATGATCAGAACTGGTCATCTGATCATGTATATAACTTTTTCAAATTTGACTATTTAGTCCTTTTGATATTGTAAGGGAAGGTCAGGGCACTCTACCCACCCTTGGAATACTATAGCCACTAAGATGCATTAGAAGTGATTACATGACTGGCCTGCCCCAAATGCACTCTTCTTATTTTTGGTATATATTATTACACAATTTTATTACTTCAAATGAAAGGGTAAACTTTGCTGACCACGACAATAGGTCTCCCTTTGTGTGCCTCTCTCAATTAGTAAATAATTTTGAAGTTTTGCTTACCCCTAGAATTGCTAGAAGATGCTAGGAAGTCAGCAGCGCAAAGACCAGGGAGCAAGGTATATTTGATGGAACTGTTTCATAAGTACATAGTTACAAAGAATCAAGTACCCTGAACTAAGATTTTATTGATTGGACTATTCTGTATACATTTATTCCTTTTGAACAACCTGTAATAAACTTTTATTGTTAACCTTTTGCTTTCCCTCTTCGTCCTCATTTCTTACAATTTTTTCACTTAGTTTTCTTTGCAATAATATTACTTCATTCTTTGTTCTCTTAATTATTCTTTCGTTGCTTTTCCTATATTCTCCTTTGATCCTTTGTTGCTTTTTTCTTTACTTTACTCTGTCTGTTCAGTTTCTTATTGACTTTTTAAATCTCTTGAACCCTTGTTTATATTCTTTTCTCTTTTGTTTCTGGTGGCCCTTCTTCTACTTCTTGGTTCTATTTATTCTTTACTTTCCTTTTTGTTCGCCGTCTTGTTTTCTAGTCCTGTCTGTTTCCTTGTTTGGCTACAATTTTATTGTTTTCTGTTCTTTCTTGTTTCTTGTACCTTTTCCTTTTTTTGTTTAGTTTTCTTCTCTCTCGTTTCTTTCTCTTATCATCCCTCTTATCATCCCTTTTCTTCTTTCCTCTTTTTCATGTGTATTTATTATCAGATATTTATTACCGTGATTTCCGATGTGAAGACCTATCTCTGATATAGAAATAGTTTGCGTTTGCGTCACAAATCAACCGATTGTAAACCTCGACAGAACGCCACCATCCGTTCCTCTCCAGTACTGCCCTGCTCTTTCTCTCTCTTTCTTACAGTTCTCCTCTACGTCGTCCTAAGTTTCATCTTTGTCCTTCGGCCTTCGAGAGCTTATCGAAGTGTAACATGTCAGTCACTACTTGGTTCGTCGCGAAGACTATGTCTGTCAAATATCCACCTTCTGCGGCATACTTTGTCACTGAGGATTTTCACTGAAGGCTTTGGAAGAAATTCTTAAGTTTTCGCTCAGTCTTGTCATTTTATCTTGTGTATTATTTATGAGCAGTTTCTGTGGAAGACGTTGATATTCTTTGTGTCGTCTTCAATTAAACATAAGATAGGTCAATCCATGTGTAGGATAATGATAAGTATATGGTATCCTCACACAATCACTGTTTTGGCCTTTGACGACCAACCACTTACCCTTTCCAATCCCCCTGTCAGTCGTCAGCGCATCAATTTCTTTGCTGTCACAGGCCTTTTTTCCCCTCTTCAATGTTTCCTTGAAGGATTTTTATTCTACGCCTCGGAAAACCATGTGCAGGCTCCCATAGCACAACTTCCTAGATACCCAGTTCTAGGAGACGATAGTAGCTGAAGTATCCAGATGTGATTTTGTGATTGACAGCAGATAGTTAGTCACTGAGTTGGCGGTTTCCGTTACCGCTGCTTCAGTGTATGTTTCAGGCCTTTCCGAATTGAATACACTGACAGATAATCCTCAACAAAAAAAGAAACTGTTTAGATACTTATTAATTTAACTCATATGCTGCTACATAGGTATCTTGATATTGTTATTGACGATTTTTGTAGTCATTCAACAACTTCCAGTTTATATAGACCTTGTCTCGCATGTGCTTTATCCTCTTTCGTATATATTCATGCCTGTTGTTTCCCTCCTAGCGGCTTTATAGCAAGTGTTCTTCAGGTTAAGAGTTTTTCGTTTAGTGTACTCTAGTGCACTCTTGTCATTTTTTGGTTTCGTTTCGCTCTGGATTTTTTCTCATCTTCATTTCCTTCAACCACCCTTGTATTTACTGTTTACTCAATGCCATTCAATTCATTTTTCTCTTCTTGACATTGCTTATAACTTATCACGATATTCTGATATTTTAGTATCCAATTGACATTTTGAATGACAAAGAGCTGAGGGACAAGGTTGCAACGAGAGCATTCTATAAAACAACTACACAACAGTGAGTCTAATATTTTGTCATCATTTATGTGTTACTTCATCTCGTCTATCAAATATAATATATGCATATGTATATATGTCAAGGTAGAGAGATAGATAGATGTTTTATTTGTTTGTATATACCTTGTACAACTAGTTTAACTCTGTTTTTGAGACGTGGTTACAATAACAATTTTGATTTACATTATGGATTTACAGAGCATTGTTGTGCATAAAGGTGCAGCGACATTTACATACTCGGTAACTCTAGTGTAGAAGCAGGGGTTCCGGTTCTATGACTTAAAACAGTATTATCAGTTTTCACAGTATTTGGAAGATAACGACACATTTATCCGGCTGTTTTGTGCTCTTGGGACGGGTACCGACATCCCCTGTGCTTCTGACAACTTTCTCGTATTTCATTACACCGTTAATGCTTTTTGTAATCTCTTCAGATCCTCCCTTTTTATTTCTGTACATTGCCAAAATAATCAATTAGATAATAATCCTCATATAGCAAACTGTTCATTAATAATTAGCGAGGAGATTTTGCATGAAATTTCATATTTGTGCCCCATCGCTATAGCAACTAGGATTCCTACAACAAACACATGAAAGATTTTATAGGTTAGATGTCAGCTTTCAAACACAAGAAATGACAATTTTCTAGTCAGCATAAACTTCAGGACTGCTTTTCAATGGCTTATGTATCTAAACAACGCGAATCTTCTGGCCACTCGGCCACTTTTTGCTCTGCTTCTACTTTTATATTTTGTTCGTATCTCTCTATTTGCTCTGCTGCCGACCCTTGAAAAACCGTATACTAAGTATACATATATTAACCGTCTGCTATTAGTGGAGCCCATCGCTCGTTATCGCAAAATACCACTTAGTGGATTACAGAAGTGAAGCTTCCCTTTTCATCTTGAGAGGCCTCCATTTGTCACCAAAATCGGGGTTAACTTCCGCCAGTTGTTCCAAACGCACAGAATTCCATGGTCGATACTTTTTGAGGTGGCTACTTCATCATGAAGAGCGAGCAAGTCGAGTAAAATCAAAGTTGTTACTTATTTAACCTTTCACAGACTACCTTTCCACAGGTTGGACTTCGAAGAAACTAGTTTCTTCTGATTCTCTATCGACCAATTGTTTGGGTGACTTTGCCAAGACAAAGTTCTTCCTTCCAGTGCTTCTTTTGTGCGTACTTGAAAGGGTATTAACTCTAGTTACGACCCTAAAGATCACTTGGTAATTAAAAAAAGCGATTGTAACGATCTGAATCGCAGGGATAGATTCAGGTTTTTCTCCAGCGATACTAATGATGCAAATCGATCCCATAATTCAATTCTATAGCTATTTCTATGGGAACTAATAAAGAAATGGTAGTAAGAAGCAAGTCACACTTTAAGTTATGATTGTAAGTCAAGTGAGGGGATCATGAAAAGATCATTTTCTGAATATAAGTAAGGTACGAAAATTAGGATATTCAATTGAACTCTCCAGCAAACAACCGTTGTAGCAAACAACCGTTGTAGCAAACAACCGTTGTAGCAAACAACCGATGTAGAGTGTAGACAAGTTGGCAATGATAAATCAACTGTTAGAAACCAGGCTACAGCTACCAGGCTACACCTTCAACTCTTAAAAATAGACCCCGCTGACCACTTGCTGTAATGCACTGCAGTGACAGAGACAAATGCTTCTAACTTAGACTCATACGGCTTCCTTCTTTAAGGTAACCTTTTTGTTATGTTAGGTTATACGAAGGGGTCAACTGGAATGAGCGCATGCGTCCCTTACCTCCACCGCCAGCTACAGCTTTTGAAAGAAGAGCAGACCTCGTTAGTCGCAGAATAAAAAGATATAACGACAAAGCGGAGCCATGGCAGGTAACAAAATTTCTCACTTTTTAAACATAGCACGAACAGTGAAACTCTTTTTGCACTGTGCCACTAGGAACTCTCTCACGTAAACGCAAAGATATTCTACCTTCCATAAATTACAGCTCTTTTGTAGGTTCATTATCTTGACAATGTGAAGTAGCTACGTTGGTCGCACTTCCTCAAGGTTAGTTGATAGAATTACGAAGCATGTTGTTTGTATTAGTCAAGCATCAGGTCGTAAAAGGAAACAAACACCCTGCCATTAGACAACAGTTGCTCAAAACGCCTGACAGTATTTATATGAATAAGGATGATTGCTTTAGTATCGTTGGGAAGGCTATGTCTGCAATTCACGTCGTAGTTCAGAAATCAGTCGACATAAAATCAAGATGGCCGTTGATTTGCAGACAGAGAGAATGTGTCCTTTAATAAGGCCTTTTCGGTTAATTACATAGTTGTACGGGTACTGATTGGTCGAAAACACAATACCAGTCACGCAGGCCAAATTCTGATTGGCTCATTTGAAAACACCGCTGTCTATAAACTTCGCTCCATCCTTTTCGAATGTCATTCTGACGAGGTATTTTGCTATCAGGAGAGCCACGCCAAAAAGCCTCTAAGTATAGAAATTATTTCGCTGCAAAAGTAAACTTTTCAGCTTTATAAGCCTGAGCTTGAAGAATCTTTTTAAAACTAATATACTGCATGATCATTGGATTTTTAATTGCTGTAGAGTTGAAGAAGAGGGACATTATTCAACTTTATATCGCTGATTATGCATCTGCTTTCAAATGTGAATGTCATACTTACCGGATCATTTCATGGAATTTACAGATGATCGAATATGGCGTCGCATCGACTGTTTCTGTAGGCGACTAAACCAAAAACTTAAACAACTAATTTAACGCCATAGGAACGACCAGCTTATTGCTGTATTTACCAGAAGATTCTTGTTGTTTAAAGAGAGGATTTGAAGTGATAAGTTAGGATAGATACTGAAGAAAAAGAAAAGCACGTCAATGAGAGGATTCGAACCCGTTTACGTATTCACAGTATCTGCTTAGAAATAGAACAAGTGATCACGGGGGCTTACCTAGCTAAGGTGATAGAGCGCACGCCACGATTGTGTGGGTCCTGGGTTCAAATCTTGTTAGTGACATGCTTTTTTATTTCACTAGTATGTGTCCAAACCTAAATACTTATCATTTCCTCTTCTCGATTGAGGCTTTTTATCGTCAAAGAATGGATTGCAACCACATAATAAACTATTTATTACTTCATCTATAGATTCATCTATTATTGTTGAAAATTTGGAAAAGTAGCTGATACATGAATGGAACTATGGCCCCCTCGATACTTTCTCTGCAAAATTGAAAAAGGTTTATAATTAATAAAGATTTTTCAGAGGTGGCTAAAACTTAAATTGAGTAAGAGTACCCGAATGCTTATCCAACATTCAAGGCGATGACACAACGTGTCTGTAACTGAATATACCAACAGCAACGTCCTTCCCCGGTCAAATTTTGCCTTTAGTCCCCGGTAATCTGGCCGGTGTCTTGATTTCGAAGACTTGTTTGAAATATTTCAATCGCTATAGAAAATACTGTATTGAACAGGGTATGTGTTAGCATGTGTTATCAACAGAGTTAAGCTAGCTAAAGGGTTGGAGGTAACGCCATGATTTTGTGGGTAACGGGTTCAAGAGCAAATAGGTGACATGATGTCTATTTCTCTAGCATCCTTTCGCAGCTAGTTATTTCACATCCTCTCTTCACCACAAGAAATTACCTTTTAATGGGCTTTTAGCAGATGGATGTACCGAATGGCAGTTCTTGCGTAGTCCAGTTACTTTGGGCAAAGAGGCTTGTCTCCAAAATTGCGTAGAGCTTGATGTCATGGTGCACATCTGATGTCTTCGTTATCTATATATTTCTTCGTGTATGGGACCTGTGAAATTATTTTAGGCATTGAACTGAGTTAAGAAGGACTGAAAGTGAGTGCCAACTGAATGTACCTTGATTTCTTTTATACTTGTAGGGACTCTCCAAATCTCCATTCTCATGGGACTTTCACCAGACTAGGGATCGACCATCTCATGGAGCACCCCTGTCGTTGTAAGTAGAAATGAATATAATTCAACAATTAGGCATGACTACACGCTTTCTGTGTGTATGCAGATACTTTCAGCTTATATCGTAAAAGCGATGTGTCACTAGTTGCGTTCAGACCCTATTGTAACCTGGTGGGGATGAAGATACCCAGGTCGTGGTCAAATCTATACGGGTGGCCGCTTTCGGATAAAAGGCTTTCATTCATTTATTGCCTCAAAGCAAGAGCATAATTGCTTTGAAATTGCAGTGTTTATGTCTTGTACCCCACCCCCAGAGATGGGTTAGAATGGTGCCCTTATCGAGAGGTAGGAGTAGCCTGTGCAGACATGTTACCCAAACGTGGAGTACTTAAAGACCGGAAACCAATGCTGACGTCACCAATGGCTCTTCGGGAATCAAACCCAACCCTCTGAAATTAAAGGTTAGTTAACTATTCATTGGGCCACCGACACTCAGTAACAGCTCTGTTGCATAGGAACACGGATAGACTTTTCATTGGACCTTGTCGGTAAATCCATGTAGCCGTAGCAGGTACTGACTGTGCAAAACACAGCGCCATTGTTCAGTCACAGTCCCTACAAGTTATTTCTAATACATTACTTGGTGTAAAGTGTTCTTGCTCGTTATGATGATTGCACTCTGAGAGGTGCCGCAGGAAAAAAGCCCATAAGTACAAAAATGTTTTCATCTTTTTGTTGAATTCCTACACTGCCTTTCTTTAATGTTCCTGAAGCCAATCTGATTTTCCACTCATTTTGATAGACCATCCCTAGCTATATTAAGAATTGTTAACAATTTTCTCATTGGAGGATAAAGGGAGTAATGAGGAAGTCTTAAGGAGGGCTAATACAATATCAAAGTTGATGGAGACCATATTAAATAGACAGCTGAATTTCTTAGGAAATGTTGTAAGGGAGGAGCAATGGGAACAACTGGTCTTGACAGGTAAAATTGAGGGAAAGAGGGCTAGGGGCAGGCAAAGAAGTACATTTCTATCAAATCTGTGATAGGCAATGAAAAGGAGTAAAACCTGTTGGTATTTTACATCTGGCCAAAGATAGAAAGGGTTGGGCAGTCATGACAGCCAATGTCTTAAGACAAGGCAATGAATGAATGAATGAATGAATGAATAAACAATTTTCCGCTTCTTTTTTATATTTTAACCTAGCGAAGTTAAGTATCAAAGACTATAGGCGCCCGCGAAGCAGAATTTTTGTAAGTAGATGTCAGGGTGTAGTAATTTGAAGAGGAAATGTAGGGAGACGTAGTTGAATTTATGGGTCCCGTCTGATGATTATTTTGAGATGCATTCTTAGCATTCCAGGGAGGGTTTGTTGCTCAATACCTTTGTTTGACAAGTACATTTCACTGTAAATAATTAATTGTCTCTAATTAGTAGAGATATTTTTTTCCGGAAGGAATATATTTCGAAAAGCTTTAACAACATGAAATCCACCTTCTCGTATATTTTACAGTATAGATTTGATCCTGCAGATAGTGAGGTCGTAAGTAATCCTCTGGACTACACAAAAATTAATAACAGGTGTTTCTGACTGGCATACCCAGTATCTACAGGACTTTTTTGCAGGGGAAGGGCGAGGGTAAAGGCATTGTGGAAGGTCATAAAAAGTTTAAAATGCTATCTTCCCAACATTGTTAATGCTGCGCGTTTTTCAATAGAAGAAAATTCTTCACGAACTGTCCAAACTCTTCTCCCCAGCTGATACCCATGTGGAAGAGTAGTAGTAACTACATATTTACTAGACGCGTTGATCTCATTTTGTTATCTTTATTTCAGTACAAGTGAAAATACGAAGGGAAGACAAATACCAGAGTATACGTAAGTAAACTGATGATTTGAACAGTGTTTGGAATAATTGATTCTCTTTTTTTGGCAAAGCGGGATGAGGGTTGCACCTAAGAAAACACTTAAGAATACCTAAGATACCTAAGATACCTAAGAATACCTAAGATGCCTAAGATACCTAAGATGTGATAAGTGTGATAAGATGCTAAACATTTAATGCTCCGTAACAAAGGGTGTCGAAAAGGTTACTCACAAATGTCTGATTTAGAGCAATTTCGTACGAATCAACCCCAGAATGCTTCTTTGTCAGTTTCCCTTCTTCAACATCTTGATTAATGCCTTACATTTCTTCACATTTTTTGGTCTATGCTTTTTTCATTTACTGCTTCGTGTTTCTATCGTTTACCCTGAGATTTCTTTTAAAATCCATGTTTAAGAAACACAGAATTGTACAATAGTCCATTGTCCATTTCTTTTTATTCTTTGATTTAGTGTTGTCTTTGTTTTTAAGTGGCCATTACACCTGCTTCAAGTTTTGTTGAAATGTTTTCGATAAGAAAGCTCAGCCAATTTAGTATCAACTTTCTGAAAAAAATCTTAGTCATTGATAGAAAAGGGCAGATTTTTCTAGATTTAGATTTAGGATGTGAAGACTTCTGTATTGCCTTTTTGGTTTGTCACAAGACGCCCTGATATTTGTATGAAAAGTTTTCAGGCATGAAATTTGTTGCTAGAGGAAGGATGCAAAGCAACTTTATTGCCACCTGAGAGGTCCATTGCAAAGACCACTGGTAGATTGCATGCTGGCTTACTGCAGCTCCCTTGGAAGAACCAAATTTCCAAAAGAAGTTAGTACACAGTTCAAAGCAGTAGGAAAATGCCAGGTATCAACTTTACATTTGAGAGTGCAGTTTGTATCCTCGCTTACTACCCGTTCTTTAGAATCTTTGTATTCAGGGTTGCGTGAAGATTATTGCAGTGTATCTCTTGCACCTTCCGTGCGTTTTCTTCTTGCTCTACTTGTAGAAGGAAGACTTTGTTATTATCTGACCTTGACCTGTAGTGTTTTCGATTTTGATTGATGTTTTTTGTTCACTTCTATTGTAGTGGTACCATTGGTGGAGACGGAGAAAGGGATGTAACAGGTTTACCCTTTTCGCCATACGCCATTGTTAGAACAAGTCAGCCTAGATATGCTGACACCGGAAGGTGAGACGCTAAAAGGCTCTTTTTTACCTTAAAGTTTTCTCACATTTACTTAATTTCAGGTTAATTGATAACTGATTTGGATTTTCAGTTCCAGAGCTGATATTAAAAACGTACTCTTGAAGATAAGGCTTGAAGGCAACGTCACGGATTCGTTCCACACACGTGGAATGTATTTCTTGTAAACATTTTCAATACTGCATTCCCCTCAGAACAAGACCATGCTAGGTGTTAGCCCATGGTTTTATAACGTGGGTATAAGCGTAAATAAGCTTACGAATAACAGTTCACTTTGATTTCGAATAGTAATTGACGAAATTATATCTAAATAAGTGAGTTAGTTTTTGAATGTCCATATCTTAGATTGTATAATCTATCTTCGGCAAGATCTTCTTAGCCCCTGCAGCCAATATTTGCACGGTAATGTTGGGCCATTTCGCCTCCCGTTTTGTGGCGGGTCAATAACAGTTATTGCTCCGCGGAGATATTTAAAACTAAATTCCATTAAGGCACTATTTTTATGGGCACATAACCAACAAAAGCTCCATTGTAAATTCCATGTGAAGATACCTTGGCCTACATTCCTGGACAAATAAAAGTTAAACTTGTACTAAGTTTCGGTGAAAATGGAACAAATCACGCAAGGCACTTGCCACATGAAAGGGGAGTGACCATTCCTGGTATTATTTGTTTTCTAGACCTCTCCGCTAAAGCACGGTTCCCAATAGGCGATAATTAGCGATAACTAACGATAACTAACGAAATCGTGTCAACGAAAACTAACGATAATTAGCGAAATCTAGCGAATACTAGCAGCGGTGATCATGTACCTGTCCTTTGTTTTCCATTCTGAAAACTCGTCTGGAGTGCTATACACAATGGATTCCGAAGAGGA
>JAAAKL020016379.1:0-11058 GCA_010016065.2 Carybdea cf. marsupialis auct. non (Linnaeus, 1758) | reverse complement strand
ATTGGGTAAGGATATTTCAAACTACGTCGATTAGATATCGACCCTCAATTTGATTGGCTTATCGCTAGCATCAGTAGCTTAGAATGATAAAGGGCCTGATCCATGGATAAATGCTGCTATTAGACTGAGCAAGACCGTAAGAAAATGAAACTGGACTTTAGCTTTCTCTACGCTTGCAATTATTGAAGAGATATGCAACACCTGGCTCAAGGGTGAAAGTCAACCATCAGGGCATCAAAATGTCCTGCCATATATGATGGATGATGGATTCTCCAGTCGATACCGACATATGAGAGCTCAAATGTTCCATCAGCTGACAACCTACTCTGTGAATTAGAGTGAAAGTGGCTGAGTAGGCCACAGTCACTTGTACCCTTCACGTTTTCTTCAAGCATCTTCAGCGTGACACATACGTGACAAGGCTTGGCTATCCAAACACAGGCACAACTCATCCGACGGGCTTCTTGAGTTCCCTTCTCCCCAATTTCCCGCACATAGACTGGGTGGGCCCCGTGACTATGGTAAAGAGAAGTTGTCAAAGCTTCCCAGCGCTGGAATCGAACCCGGATTGGTGGTTTTCAAAGAAAGCCCTTTTAGATCACACGGCTACACGCCCCACATTTATGCATACCATATATCTTTAGCCTATTCCCCTCTACCCCTTTAGAAATCCCTGGTGGCTCAACACAATTCATGACTTGTCAATCTTTACTATAAGGGCAACGACTCAACTTCGTCAAAAAAGTGTTTCTCCATTTTATTGCATTCTTGAGTTTACCTTTTGCAAGAAATTAGCTGTGTAGAAGCATTCAAATTTTCACATTTCTGACAAAGAATTTGGGTAGCTGAAACAACTTTGAATCAGGAGGTGAAGTTTCTAAACGATTAAAAAAGTAGGAATGGGAATATACGTTATGATTTTAGATCCTATTTCCGAATGTAACTATCCATGCCATCATAATTTGAAAGATTTACTACATATCTTACTTGTCACATGAGGGTGCTATTCTAATGCACACTCATACTTACGTACGTATTGCTGTATCTACACACTGTATGGATACAGTAGTCGAATTCATTTTTGAAAGCCTCAGATTAATAGCCAGGATGCATAAAATACGTCTTAGCAACAATGACAATATTCCCATCTACGAAATTAAACAAATCTAAAAATCTTAGCAAAGAAATATCATGTGTTTTGAAAGAATAATATTTTGTGATGAATTGCAATCTGTCGAGACAGCCAGCATTTCGGAATATCGCTTTATTTGTAGCATCAATGGTGCAGTATCAATAGATTTATACTGAATCTAACTGACTTCAGAACGGTCATATTTAGATACAGAAATATCAAAGCTCTTTCCATCAGTTGTAAAATATGTTTTAGCAGACTAATGTTACAATCAAGGAAATCCTAAAAGAGTTTACACTTAAGATAAATCTTTTAAGATTATTCTCTATTTCTACCATTCTTTTCTTGGCGAACATGACATAATTAAAAGTATCTCCAATGGAATTTTTAATAAGACGACCTTCCCTTATCTTCATAAAAACTTCATTCTTAGATGAAAGGGGTGACACAAACGAAACTTCACTGTGTTTTCACTGTCGTTAAGAACTCGTTTTTTCCTTTAGCCTTCGTTGATGACATCTCGACAATTTCCTCCCATTGAAGTAACACCTGTTAATTTTCGTTTGTACTGTTCAACATCTTGCATATAAAGACACAAAACGGACACTTTGGTTATTTAACCAACCGTCTAAATGTCCCCTGTCGATACTGTTGTAATTCTTCAATAACTGCTCAACTAAACACAGCAAACAATTCATAAACAGTTTGGTATTAATTGGCTTGCTGAAGTTTTCGTCATTACATTCGAAGTTTCTACTCGGCCAAACGCAGTTGTGGTTAAATAATGAAGTTTACAGCAGTCACACTATAAAGCTAAACACCAATTTCCACTAATCATCGGACTCTCAACCTGTGACATTTCAAAAAAGCTTATGTCGTCAGCTTGATGTTATTTGCTTCCCATGAAGCCTAGATGAAGACAACTGTTGTCATCAGTGAATGGACGAGTTGCTGCTTCCAAAAGCCCCTTGAAAAATGTCTGAGGTTGAAAGCAGGACGCTCAGCGCGATCTTCCCAAAGGATTTGAAGAGAGAAATGTAAAGTCACCCACGCTCCTGATTTCTGAGATTATAGTTTCGATGAATTTTGCTCTGTTTTGTTGACAATCTACTATTTCCGAGGGTTGCTGGCAATCGCATTAGTAAACCTCAAGAAAGAACGCCATCCAATGTTGGCCTAGCAGTGGTCTCAGCGTATGAATCATTTATGCTAAGTACCACTTTCATTTCACTGTAATGAGTTGGTTCAGAGAGATTCAACTAAATTTAAGAACTGCAGAAGCAAGATTCTATCATGTAATTTAATTACTATTTTATATTTCCTAGAAACCAACACATTTCGGTCAACTCCTAATTTGTGAATATCTGAGGTAACTGCAATCAACTTTATCCATCCCCTTGCGTTTAGACGTGACAAAAGAAGCCATTTCTGACTAAACGTTTAAACTAGATTTGCTATCAATACTTTCGCCAAATGATAAGGAAGTGTCGAATGAGGCTTCAAAAACATAAATTTCTTAAATTTCTTTGACTACTGCAAGGATCAACTCTTTAAACAGTGAATTAGTACGAATTTCCAGTAGGACATACATTTTATTCACAAAATGTGACAATATTTTGTTGATCTATGGTGTTATTAGAAACTGATAAGAAAGCTGATTCGAGTTTTGAAAACTAAAACCAGACGTCCAGCTAGCCGCCAGATTTCAAGACCATACCTCACGGTGTCTTAACCAAGTCATTAAACATACCCTATTTTCTCCATCTTACATCTTTTCAGCTCATTAATTAATAAATTTTTGGCAGACAAAACACTCATTATTTTGCACAACATAATTAGAGAGAAGGTAAAGCAGGATTTAAAGTATTTTAGAATTGTCATCAAAGTAAACTGCAAAAGCTGTTATGACGGCAAGATATAAACTTTTAGAGAAGACGCTGGCCTCTCTTTAATCTTGAGGCCATGTACCACTAATCGTTGTTAGAGTTAAAAGCTTAGTGAAGACTGATATTGCCTTTTGAGCTTGTACCATAATTATCCCAACTATCAAGTGTTCCGCTCTCTTCTAAGCCGTGCTTTCCCAACGAGAATTCTTCTATCCATGGCTAATCCACTCAGGTATCCTAAACAATGCTCGAGAGCTTTATCACAGTTCAATGATAGGAGTTATAACAATCTATGGGTCCGTTATCCGAAATGTAAGTAAAGTCAAGAGCGTAGAGAATATCGGTACTGCTCATTTCAACACGTGATTAGATATCTATAGATCATTGCTCCTCTATTGCCTAAGATGTGTTGAACATGTATGAAATATGAAATATTAACATTTTTAGTATGTGGAAAATTTCAGATAGGTTTGGAAAGGGTCAAATGAAAATGGAGCAAGAAGCATTTGGACAGGGAACATGCCTGTAAGTGATACTACCGAATGAGGAGAGTAAAAAAATTAAGCAGAGACAAGAATAGACAAATAACAGACAGACACACTTGTTAGTACAGTAAGGTAAAATTACTTGGGTTACGAAACAGAAGGCTGGCCACGTAAACACATAAAAGTATGAAAATTTGAGAAATAGAAGGGCAAGAAAATTTAGATCAAGAAACCAGAAGGTGTAGTGGAGAGAAAAGGCATGAAGAGGTATTCTTAATATGATGTTAATTCCAAGCAGTAAATTGTAGGTATATAATGCTTGATATGCAACTTACAGCAAGGGCAATTGCTTTTCAAGTGGACTCAATTTGTACGTAATGCGGTACATACATTTTTTAAATTCAAAACTCCATTACATGATGATAGATAAAGGGTACAAAATATTAGATTTGTACGTCAAAGAGAAGTTTGTACCTAATAAGTTGACTTGAAGTGCAAATTCCTTAGTGGGTGATAAATGTAGGCTATACTTTTTCATTCGATGCTAAAGATATTGATCTGGACAAGAAGAAATAAAAAATTGTCTCTCTTCTCTACAACTGAAAATCGAAAATGTCTAAGAGCAAACAGTTCCACGTCACACCGTTCCCCATAATAACATAAAGCAATTTCGTTTCTCTTTTGACATTAAATAGGAGATCATGCAATAGACAACCCTCAAATTCCATGATGTACAATAGCAGTACATGTACACAGATTTTGTGAACATTTATGGAGTAGTCATTGGACGTCTCTCGGTATTCCCAATCATAACAATCATTTTGTTAAGGTGGTAAATACACCGACAAGCAGTAAAGAATAATACGCCAAAATGGAAACTATATTTCAGACAACGTTTCGTCTATTACTGACGTCTTCAGGTCTATTATATTATATTGCAAATAATACTATAAACAGAAGCACGTGGCGAATAATATATAGGTTTAAGTGCGAACCCTCTGAGGAATATTCCACGTTACACTTTGCCTTTAAAATCGTATATAATACAGAATGAACAATTACAAAGTGGCATGGCTAATCTAAGTTGAACGAGAGTTGGGTCTGCATTCACTGCCTTCGTTTTGAATAAAATGGGGACCTACGGCTTTATGTTCTCTCGTTTTGGCGTATCACAAACAGTAAGTTTACATTGTCAATTACTTGCCTAACTCTGAGCCATCCAAGTCGTAGGTAAGTCATTAGGGACTTCTGCCACAGTACTATGGCTCTATCTCTTAAACGTTGGGCCTAAACAATATTTCTGACGAACGAAAACTAAGCCGAAAGTGCAGATGCGGCGTACTTATTCTCTCTACCTTTTAACCTATGATAGGAAATTGCGAAAAGAATTAATATCTATATTTAATTGATGTAATATGTGCCTCTTAGGCATGGTAAAGATAACAGTAAATTTAATGGAGATTAAATAAATGATAAAAGCGACGCAACTGACTTTGCTTAAATTTTATCTGAATAGTAAGAAATAAACGTGCGAGAAACATTTTCAATGCCTTGTTAAACAACTAATGTACACAATGCTCCATTATTGTAGTCATTTATACTACACAACATTATTGTAAATAAATAGCAGATAGTAAAAGGAAGAAATATGTAACAATCAGCATAAAAAGAGTCCTTTTTATGTATACGTCGATCCTTTTCTGTTATACATTATATTAACTATTTCATTATGTTATGAAACCCAGCTATCAGTTATATTGAGTGATCAATGTTTACGTTAAAATAAAAATGACTTCAAAAAGCGCAAGTATCAACGCGATTACAGGTCTGATTTAAGCAAACGTTACGTTTTTCTTACTCCACTTTTGTTACAGGGGTAGCAAGTTGAAAAATTGTTCACGACTTGGATTAGTGAACACTTAAACACCTCTAATTCGTGCTTCACTCGTCTTTTACACACCTCCATATTTTCCTTGTAGCTTTTGATTTCTTTCCCCTATTCAGCACTTTGCCTACCATTTCCCTCCCTCTTTTCTTTCTTTCAACTCTCCCTATTCAATGTTTTCATGTCCTCTCCATTCTCATTTCTTAATTTCTCTCTACATAAAACAATTTTTCGTTATTCCTTTAGCTACTATAGCTTATTCCTGATACATTTCTTTGTTTCTTTCTAATCTATAGCTCTTGCTTCATTAAAGTTGAGTAGAGGTGCTCCTTAGGGTCAAATGTGCTACTGGATATAACACGTTTGTATGGTCAAGTAATTTCAGTGTAGGTCTGACAAATGTATCACAGTTTATTATATTTTTAAGATGCCGTTGTAATTGCAAAGTATATACGAATGTGGTGACTAGTATAGCTCAGCTGGTTGAGTAGCACACTAATATTGTGAGGGTCTCGGGTTTGAATCCAGTTGGTGACATTTTCACTTTCCTCTAGCATCTATTAAAGTTAGTATTTTAAAGTCCTCTATCCTCGATGAAACTTTGTCACATTCAATTATTTGTGGATAACATGATGCCCCGGTTTGCATTCCTTCCATGTTCAAGTCACATGGCGCAGAGTGGTTGTTCTCCAAAATTGCGTAAAGTTGGATGTTGAAGTTCACCGGGAATTGGGAGTGAATGTGGCGACCAATGAAAAGTGAAGTATGTTATCACCGGGTCACCATAGCTCAGCTGCTAGAGCAGGGCTTGCCTGGGCCCTGGGTTTGAATCCCTTTCTCTAGTTTCTCTAGTACCTCTTCAAACGTGGAATATATGCAAGTATTTCACCTGTATTAAAAGAAGTAACACTCATAATTTCCTCTTGTAGACAATACATGAGAGCTACTTCCCATCTGTTATTGTTTGGAACAGCAAGGTTCTATACCTACCTTATAACGATCTCATAATCTCTTCAGTAAGGCTATTAGTTGTTCCGTTAGCATATTTTACTACTGAAGTTTAATTGAACTTAATTATAGTTTTAAATTATATTTTACGCTTGCGTCTTCCAATGAAAAGTAACGCGTACACCACTATTTGAACCAGTTTTTTTTATAAATGGCATTGACCATGTTTTGTCATTTCCCCCTGACAGAAAGCGAAAACATTTATATTTTATGTAACTTGACATCAAAATACGAAAGTCAATGTAAAACTGCTCGAAATAGCGAATTCATTTGTACAAAAGGTACAAAATGAATTCGCTATTTCGAGCAGTTTTATTATTCTGTAACATCAACAAACTTTTCGAAAGTCAATGTACAGGAAAGCGTTGACCAATTACTTAGTTTAGTCAAACATACAAACCACCTTCGTGGCCTTAGTTGACAAAGGATCCTTGAATGACTTTGAGCCATGTAGACTCCTTTTATGTATATATGACCTAAGTTGACCAGATAGGCTGCAAAATCCTTCAGAAAACTTAATATGTGACAAATATCGACAGAATCAAATGTGAGCATGTCCTCCAACATTCGCCAAAGCAGGAGAAGGAATTAGAGTCATCCAGATTTGAACATTGTTTTTGTCCTCGTCACTGACACAAATTCTACACGGAATTTAAAATATTCCGTTTTTGTATGCCTGGGAGGATATTTTTGGCTCAAGAAGCTAGTTTTGTTATCAACGACAGAGCCTCTAAGAAGTCTGAAATATGGTCTAAGCCATATTTCCATGTCATATAAGCGAACACCAGCGCCTATCATTTCAGAGTAATATAGCATTCTCGACTCGCTTCAGACGGCTTGATGTGAGATTCCGAGATCTTTGAGAGTTGGACTGGTAGACAGGGCTATTGTAAACGCTATTGACTTTGCAAATATTTGTGAACGACATATGAAAAATGATAAATTTTTCATTTATAATGGAGCAATCAAGCAATACGTTTTCTGCAGGAATTGGAGAGGATGATTTATAGCAGGTTCTGAAGTTGACACGTACTTGAAACACTGTTCATTATCCAAATGTTGAAGTACTGTTGACTATAAAAACTTACAGTAAATCTTTTAATTTTAGTTTTTGAACATCATGGACATACGGTTGAGACCGAAAAGGTATTAAATATGCCCCTTCTCTGATTTTTCACAAAAAAAGCAGCTTTTTCCAAATGTTTCGCCCTTCGGTATTTTTGGCTGCTTTCAGGCAACTCTCCGTATGGAGAAGTTATAACATCATTAGAAAATTTTGGACTGTTAAAACTATTACCCCTGAAAGAAAAGAAAAAGGAGTTGAAGTGTGATTGCCAATATCGTTCATGAGATATCCAAAAAATATGAACCCGTAGCCTCCTTCTCTGCCCCCAATCTATGGTTAGCTTGTGATGGATATTTCAATTGGATATACAATGGAGACTAAAATTGACCCAAGGTAGATAATATATCAGTGGCGTAGGCGTACATCACTTTGTACCAGGCGTGCTACAGAAATAGTTGTGCCACAATTCCCTTGTCATGCCAGGCAGATCTGTAGAAGCACTATTTTGTCTTTGAAAGGTTATCTCCACTGCAAATCTATCCTCCTATCTTTCTCAATAAACTTACAAATAACATCATCATAAAAGAATGCCCAACCCTTCAGCAATGGAATACTTCTCCCTCTGTGTCAAGTCATTTGATTTCTGTTTCAACCGATGCGTGCTCTTTTTCGATAGCACCCCTTGGGACCTTTTTTGAGTACAGATATTAGAACCTAAGTCGTACTGCCTCCCTATGATTCTATTGTTTTCATTGACGTTGAACGTCGTAGCACGTCTTGTGTCAACAGAAGCTGCACAGAGACTTCAGCACAGACGAGCAACTTGGCGTTTTATTTCTATACAGACTTGTGACAGAACTGTGAGAAGATTTGAAAAGAATTTACTAAATTTACCAATGAGGAGAAAAGCAACTGGATTAATATGTTACTACACTTAGATTTGATGTAGTGAAGAGACCAGCAAATAATTAAAGAACGTACAAATACTTTTGGTTCTATATTTATGAGCGTGCGGTGCACGTCTAGCAAAGCTGGAGAACACGCCTCTGTAATACATGTCCATTGAAATTTATGACTGTGATAGACTTTGAGTCTAAGACAGAATAAAAAAATAACTGTCATAAACAAAATCTTCGCCTAG
This sequence comes from Carybdea cf. marsupialis auct. non (Linnaeus, 1758), assembly GCA_010016065.2. Classification (NCBI taxonomy): domain Eukaryota; kingdom Metazoa; phylum Cnidaria; class Cubozoa; order Carybdeida; family Carybdeidae; genus Carybdea; species Carybdea cf. marsupialis auct. non (Linnaeus, 1758). The sequence goes on along the minus strand of JAAAKL020016379.1, from coordinate 2,455 downwards.
ATTTGGATTACCTTAATATCATATGACTTTTAATGAACATGAAGTTATTTGATGAAAGGGCAGAGGCCACAGTTATTCTTTGAACCTAGTTATGCGCAATTTGGCTCAGTCTGCAAAAAGTTGGTCTAACAAGCAGAGGATTTATATTCCTAATCAAGATTCGGCAATCTGAGTCAATCTGGATCAATCAGTAATCTTGTATCGAGCAGTCGAAAGGGAAATGTTTGCCTGTTTAGCTGGGGAGGGATTACGGCGGCAGGTGAAAAATACTGACTCCTGAACCACTTTCTTATGGCTCAAGACAAGCGATTCTCCACCACCTCACACCATGTACACTCTGTATGGGAGTATGGGAGTACCTTTTTCTAACGACAAAATAGACTTTCCAGTAACTGAATGAGATCGAGGCTCAAGAACAATTTTTACCCGTTGCTACGCTATATACAGTTCTTACTGTGTAGAAATGTTCGATGACATTAAATGTTTACATAACGTATAACATATTTCAAGCAGCTTCAAGCTAAATGACTCAGCGTCTTTTTGGATTAACTTGATCCAAAGGGGTTTAATAGCAACCAAGAAACCTTCACCAATTCTTGTATATCTAAAGTCTTTGATGCAGTCAATAAAATGAGGTAGACCCTTAAAGGTTAACAAGTATGGATGACAACAAGGATGAAGCTGATGTACTCTTGTATAAGAACTCACTTGATATGTGGAGCAAAGACATGGTAGTTACACAAAGAATGCATAAGAAACGTGAAAGTTGTGAGATCGACCAAGGAAGACAAATGCTGAATGGTGGATAAAAATTTCTGCCAACTCCCGAGGATTCTCAAGGAACTGGGTACCGTGCTCCAACAGTATCATCCCTTCAATCAACAAATCTGAAAGACTGCGAGATTCCATGCAAAGTCAACATGTGAATGATGTCGCCCATGTATGAGGGTGTTTCAACAAAACAATGAAAAAGGGAATGCTGTTTGCAAAGTCAATGCAAAAATACAAAGGGCACCAGTTAAAAACAATCAAAGATGATTGATGTCTGTCAGAAACGATAAAAAATATGACAGCTGGATCAGAAGCTGTGACTTGATAATGCAACTCCAGGGTAACAAGTTTGATAGTGCAACTCCAGGGTAACAATTTTGCTACCTCAACTCCAGGGTAACAATTTTGATACTGCAACTCTAGGGTTATAAGTTTGATAATGCAACTCCAGGGTAACAAGTTTGATAGTGCAACTCCAGGGTAACAATTTTGATACTGCAACTCTAGGGTTATAAGTTTGATAATGCAACTATAGGATAACAAGTTTGATAGTGTAACTCAAGGGTAACAATTTTTGATAGTGCAAAACCAAGGTAACAAATGTGACAGTGCAACTCCAGGGTACCAAGTGTGATAGTGCAACTCCAGGGTACCAAGTGTGATAGTGCAACTCCAGGGTAACAAGTTTGATAGTGCACTTCCAGAGTACACAAGATTGCTGCTAGATGATCATTCAACTACCAGATCCTTACAGTAACTTGGTCTCCAAAATCAATACCAGGATTACAACCCTAGACCAACTATATCGAGGAGCATTGCTCTAACTACAGAGCGATAATACCCTAAATGATCACTCACACTACCAAACTTCATTTCTCACGCCAGCACTAGGGAATGTCAATATTCATTTCTGTGCAAGTTTTAAGAACACTGTTTGCGTCATGTGAAAAAAACATAGAAATAGGATCATGACCCGACAACTCAAACACAAGATATTGAAGCCAAGTGGAGATGCTGATGTTAAGAGAGAGCTCTTTGAAGGTGTTTTTGTAGCTTAATATATACAGACACAACCCAGTAGAAAAAAGGACAAGGCTTCGAATTCAGCTTGCTACATAATTTAAGTCTTCAAACCCGTCCTTCCGAATCATCTCTTTTTAGTTTTGCTATTTTATCTCTTACGCGATTACAACGGATGCCACAAATGAGCTAGTTATAGATGCCACATATAAGTTAGTTATAGACTCCAGATGTATGTTAGCTATAGATGCCACATGTAACGTAGTTATTGTTGCCACATATAACTTAGTTATTGATTCCACATATAAGTTAGTTATATATTCCAGATATAAGTTAGTTATATATTCCAGATATATGTTAGCTATAGATGCCACATATAAGGTAATTATTGATGCCATATATAAATCAGGTATAGATGCCACATATAGGTTAGTTATAGATGCCACATATAACTTAGTTATAGATGCCACATGTCAGGTAGCTGCAGATGGCACATATAAGCTAGTTATATATTCCAGATATTATGTTAGCTATAGATGCCACATATAACGTAGTTATAGATACCACATATAACTTAGTTATAGATGCCACATATAACTTAGTTATAGATGCCACATATAACTTAGTTATAGATGCCACATATAACTTAGTTATAGATGCCACA
>JAAAKL020016378.1:0-11058 GCA_010016065.2 Carybdea cf. marsupialis auct. non (Linnaeus, 1758) | reverse complement strand
AACGGCAAATAAGTTATTTACAAACACCTAATTTCAACAACCGAACAGAATGCATTGGACAAGGATTAGACCAAATCAAAATACAAAGAACCAAACTGACCTCATCAAAGCAGAGAAGTGCTTTAGAAGCTCAATTGGCCAATCTAAATCACAATCTCTGGTGGAGACTATGAGAATGACTTGTACAATAAATGTGTAGTATAGGGAAGCAAAGAAAGTCAAAAGAATGGATTACAGTCTCCTATGCAAAGACAGCACTTTACTGGAAAGATACACGGTGACTGATAGAAATAAATATGAAAGGCTGGAGGAAGAAGAATATATAACATTGGATCTCTTCAAAACATCACTTAAAGAAGCTTCAAGTGAAGTAATTCCTGAGAAGGAAATAAAGAGAGAATAGACGTTGATGACTGACGATATACCTGATGCCATGAGACATCGGCAATGCTTAAGATCGAGAAAGACTAAGAAATACCAACACCAAAGAAATGTTTACAAAAATTACTGTTCTGGCTGAAACGAAGAAAAGCTCCCAAAAAAGTAGATGCATTGAAGCAGAAGGTTGTAGAAGTACTGATTGACAATGAAAAGAACAGCAAACAGTGGATAGGATACGTTGCAGAACTTTACCAGGATGAGAGAGGAGAAAGCCATTCATACATAAGAACGTTAAATGACCGCCGATCATGTGTTTAAAAGTTAGTACAGCACTGAAGAAGATACATAGAGAAGGTTTGCTCTGAGATAATCATCAAATTTATGCTCAGAGATAATCATCGCTCTTAAAGAGTTTTGAGTAGAGGAAGTCACAAAAGAAGCCTACGAGATATTTGACACTGGACAAATCCCAATAAATTTATGCAAATCAGTCTCTGTGCTATTACCAAAGAAGTCTGGGAAGATCGAATGTGAGATTCACAGAACCATCAGCTTGATGAACCACGTGATAAAGATCATTCTGAGAACCATGCTGGCACAAGTAAGAAGATGCACTTGAGATGAAATAGTGAAGGAACAATTCGGATCAAAGGAAAACGCAGAAACAACCAATGCAATTTTTACAATCGGAATTCTCTGTCAAATATCTGTAGAAATGCATCAAGACCTGTATCTAAGCTTTATTGATTATACAAAAGCCTTTGACGTAGTACAATTCAATCACTGAGCATGAATGGAAAGGACGCCAGGCTTACAAACAACTTATACTGGAAACAAACAATAGTATTGAGAGCAGGAGGAAATTTCAGCAAGTACTTAAAGGTTGAAAGGAGTGTGAGACAAGGCTGTGTTTTATCTCAGGAGCTCTTCAATGTCTACAGCAAAAGAGTTACGCTAGAAATTTAAGAACAAAAGAGTTTTATTGCAGGAGGTCACAACATAGACAATCTGAGGTATGTTGACGATGTATTCTTGATTAGCAATGGTGTAGAAAGTCTGAAAGTTCTGGTACACAAAGTCGTTAAAGCCAGCAAGGACCAGGGATTAGGTAATAACATAAAGAAAACTGAGTGCATGGTCATCAGCATGAAAAGACAAACTCCACGCTGCAATGGAAACTCCAAACACGAAAGAATCACACAGATTTCAGAATTCAAGTATTTAGTTGCCATAACTACGGTAGACGTGACAGGGAAGTCAAAGCAAGGCCACAATGACAAAGGACTAAAAGGACTCATTACTAACACCAAAATGAGCCTGTCCACTAGAAGGAGCTAGTGGATGTCTCTGTTCTCCCAATACTGTTGTATGGTTGTGAATGTTGGACGTTTACTCCACAGGTAAAGAAACGACTGGAAGCCATTGAGATTTGGCGACATCGTCGAATGCTGTAGATTGGTTGGACCAAGCATGTCACAGTTGAAGAGGTACTAAGGAGCGCACAGGCAGAGGGGACGTTGATCATGGACATAACCAAGAGACAGCTGAGGGTTTTACATTACATTGTTAGGAAAGGTAGTTTGGAAACTTTAATGCATACAGGAAAGATAGAGGATAAAAGACAGAGGAAAACAAAGGATGACACTCATGAAAGCTTTCAGCAGTCTAATCAACTACAGCTAATATTCTATATAGCAAAGGACAGTGAAAAATCATGGCCGGCGACGTCCTTAAAGGGTATGGTACTTAAGAGAGGTAAGTAAAGCTAATTAGGCAGATTTTTGGGGGTAGCAGAGTAATAGTTTAAGAATCTCTAGATAGACAATAGATATATTCCCAAATGGTAATAACCATTTGTCTTCACTTGTACAGCTGAGTAGAGAAAAATACAGCACGGTAGCAATAATTCCTGGAAAAGGCAGGAATTTGTTACCCTATGCATTTAAGAATTTGGACTATGGTTTTGTAAAATTTTTTATGCGACTATTTGGAATAAACTGCAATGGTGTTTTCTTTCTCAAAATCGGCTGCCCGGAAGTATTTTTTCTTCAGTATAAGTATTGATGACACTATAACAGACACTTTCACCCCATAAAGAAAAGAAACATTTGTGAATGGTCCCGTTCACATGTGACAAATATACTTTATGTCATGAATCTCATCACGAGTCTCCATTATGTTTACATTAAATTTTTCTTATAAACTCTTGAATTTGGTGCAGTTTGGTACGATGTTTGCTTTTTCGATCCACTGCTTTGTCAAGCTCATCTTCGTTTTCCACATTTGACAACTAATCCTTACGTTCCTTGTACTTATCGAAGAACTCTCGCAAACTCTCTTCCAATGAAATCAGAAACAAAACATCCTCGTGCGTTACATCTTTGGTAAAAAGTGAAGTCTTGTTAATATTTATCACAGAGAACAGCTTCTTAAACAGATAGGTGCTACTATAGATATGCAAGGTTCAAACCGCATGTGGAAAAAGCTAGGGCATCACTTTAAAAGTGAGAAAAGTGAACATGCGGGCTCCGTTGTCCCTGATTGTACCTTTGCCTTCCTTACTGTACAGCTCTGTGCATTCCGTCTGCAATGTACACGCTCAAGTGCCAAGTTGATTTCTACTTCCTTTACGTGTTTCAACGTTCCTAAAGCACCCAGCAAACTCAACTTTTGACAGTCTTCATTACAATTTCGAGAAGTAGCGAAACGATTTTGTACTCCCCTCAATTGTTGTACTCTCTTTAGAGTACAAAATTAGAATAGAACACGAAAAGGAAGGAATAGAATTGTACCCAGCTCTGACATTAAATTAGCCTATAAGACCTTCGATTGCTAGTTTGGTATTGTTTTGACCAATTGGTGTCAGTAAAACTGAGGAATTTACTAAAAAGGCTCAGTGAAAAGAAAATTCTTTCTGTCTACGAAGCAACCGTTTTCTTGCATTTATGTGGACTAATTCCAGAACGGTCAAATAAAAGGCAGACCTAGCCCTACCTACGGACGCGGTCATCTGTATACGTTTTCGTAAAATCTTGATTTTCAAGCAAGTACTGCCATATGGCAGAGTTATATTACTTAGTGGTGTTTTTGGTGTTTGAAATCCGAGGTTGCTGTTTCCTCTTAGGACCTCTTCGTTAACTATTCAGTTCTTCAGACCCTGATTGGTCAAAAATTCACCAATCCCTCTTTTGATTCGTGTGGTCTACATTTAACATACGTTGCTAAAGGTGTGTTCCTGTGGTTGCCCTTGCATACATTTCATGTCACGTGTTTGTTCTTTGACATTAAGACTCGAGTCCACTCCATCGACAAGTTTCCGAGCTGTGCAATGTCAGTCGTGTTAGTAACTTTATCGACAGGAAAAGAGAAAGCAACAACAAAGTCTTTGCTTTTTCGATCACCTATGTCTTCATATTATGCAAATTACAAACTTGACCAGCAACATAATTTCTACTAGGGCTAGCTTTTGTGGGCATCTGCTTTATGTATGGACACAAGTCAACACTTTCATCATGCAGATTTTCAGAGACTCTTCTCAAATAAATGGCGGTACATGTTTTGCGATGTCCCCTGCTACAGTAAACGTGTTTTTGCAGAACCCTTATATAGGGATTTAGAATTGGGGGCGCCTGTGTACTGCACTCTTACATTCCTTCCAAATTCCCTACTCTATAGCTTCTGCTCTGCTTTTGTCAACTTGTTTCGAAGTTTATTCTCGCTTTCCAAAGCTCACCGTTTTTAAGCACCGTTTTACATTATTACTTAAAGAAAGATCAGCTGGTCTCTAGTACTCAAACAGTGGCACGTGCTTTTGGTTTTAATGTCCTTGACTCACAAGATCACACAGTTACTACAAAAATTATTATGTACAATTAGTGCCAGTAGCAAAGTTTGCCTCCAGGAAATGGTCGTGTTCCTGGCTAATGACTAAAGGTGGAATCAAAAGGTAAGGCCCGCTCCCTCTCCAAGTTGTCACGCCCATTACGTAAACCACAGTTTCAGCCAATACGCAATAAGCCATTTAGTTTTACGCTTAATAGATGTTTTAACAATTTTCTATGAATGCACCAAATTGTTACCAGGCAAATTAGTACTCTTTAAATAGTTTCACCACTTAAGCTCAAAACCTAGAGCAAAAGTTTTTTAATTACAGGAGAATGACTCTTACTAGAACCATTACAATATAGGAGCTGTCAGTACTGATTGCATGAGAGGAACATGAAGTTCTTCATCTTTTGGTGTATTAATATAGGAATCTGAATCTTTTGTCTTAAAGAGAATTAATTTGACTTATTAAAAAGACTTATTTTGTAATATACATGTGATAAAAAAAGAAGCAGTTTGAATGATTTAAAAGTTAAAAAAGGGTAACATGGTGTAAATCCAAAGACGTCTCTAACCCTTCAGGTCAAAATAACGAGTTGTTATGTAATCACTTGTGATGGTAATATAACAACAGCTTTTTTAAATGATAACAGTTGCCACCAGAAGGAGTTTATACAAGAAATTCACTGAAACCACAACAAAACAATACACAACCTCATCTATTAAATGTCTTGAGTTATGAGTATCTATACTAATAAAAGTGAGTTTGTATATGTGTTCTGTAGCAACGTACTTAACAGGATCTGCATGGTACAGAATAACAAAACTGCACGAAATAGGGAATTCATTTTGTACTTAAAAGCTTCTTTCTTTTGACACTCCTCAGAGTACAATTCGTCATTGCTTAGTGGTGTTTTTAGATTTTGAAACCTGAAATGGTTGTTTGACAAACCACCACTCAACCACACAACCACTAAGCAATGTGACTCAGCCATAGGGCAACACTTGCTTGAAGACCTAAACTGTGCCAAAATGTATACGGACGATCGCTACCGCATAATTGGGAAAGCTAGATCTGCTTTTCACTTGGCCGTTTTAGAATCCATTCACATCAAAGCTAGAAAACCGTTGCTTTGTAGAATTTATCTTCTCATTTGGCCTTCTCAGTTAACCATTCAGCTTCACAGACACTGATTGGTCCAAACAACAACAATCAGGTAGTCAGAATTCTGATTGGCTACCTTGTAAAACACAGTTGGGTAAATAATTTTGTTGATTCTCTTTTCGGTTGTTTTCTGACGAATTGTACTCAGAGGAGTGTCAGACGAAAAGAGCTTTTAAGTGCAAAATGAATTCGCTATTCCGTGCAGTTTTAACAGAATCTGCATGGAATTTTGACGGAGAGCTTCCGAGATTGTTAACAAAGAAATTAGAGTTAGGTCACAGTTTAAAGTCATGGAATCTTGTCATTGTCACTTAACTTGTTGTTATTGGATGTGGGGATTGGTGTGAAAGCAAATGTAGGGAAATATAACACGTTATTGCTTGATTCCTCCTTCATTACATAGAGTTCACCATAATTTTGGCTGCAATTTTAATGTTTTAGTCGTTTTAAAACAGGTCATCTTTTCCTTATAGTTTTTGTTTCCCCTGTAGGCTCTTACCCATAGTTCTTGGAAAAAAGCTTAAAGCAGTTCTTTTTTTTTCCAAAATAGTTCTCAAACGATGCTAATATTTAAACAAAAAAGCTCGTGAGTTACATGAAAATGATCACTGTTTTAAAACATAGAATATGACAATTGTTAGATTTTCAGTTACATATTTCAACAACAAAGTATAACAATCAATTTCTTTTCCATTAGTTATCGTAAAGTTTGGGGTTTTCTATAAATTATCCACACCACAAATACTAAAAGTCATTCATCGCTTATTGTATTAGGCCATCACAGTGCCGCCGAGAGGCGGACCAGGCCCCGGTGCGAAGAAAATGTGGGGGCCACGCCCTTTTCATCTTCGAACGCCCTTTAAAACAGATGACGTTTCATTGCGGAGTATGCGGAGAAAAGGATCATTTCATATGACATGAAGGTTATCAATTCTGTGTTGAAACTTTTGGATTGCTACAGTACGTTGCAATAAAAGAAAAACGACCCTAGTTTTAACTGTGGGCTCCGGCTGCCCTCCCCTCGCGGCGCCACTGCTTGTTTGCAGGTCAACTAAAGCGTGCTCTTGTTGATCGTTAAATGAAGACTTGAGCATAGAGAATACCTTTTCTGCTGCAGCCGAGGATGGGTGCATCAGCACTACTTTCCGACTTTACTGCAGATGCCCAATGAGGGAGCTGCTCCTTGTGGTTGTGCCACCATTGTTGATAACAACATCTTCAGGGGCAGCTAAGTAAGCAGGGGGTTCAGCTTTTAGGCCATTGATAATTCCATCATCATCACGAAAAGGGCAAAATCGCAGGGCCTTTAATGATTGCTGAGTTTTACCTCATCCACTGGACGCTGACAGGACACATATGCCTCGTAGCCTTGGACGCTTACACTGAGTTATATAGTTTGACATTAAACTTTGTCAGAAACCAATCTATGGCTGTTAGGACACATGCCTTTACCTGCTCTTTGAGGGCTGCTATGCTTGGGGCAGAATTTCCTAAGGTGATACCTGCCGTGAATGCATGCACGTTAGAAAAGTGGGCGGCTTGGCAGGCTCGGGGAACAGCACTGAGTTTCTCATAACAGGAAAGCACGAATCACCTTCAAAGAAATGCTTTACTTTCGTAAAGTGCTTCCCAACTTCTGTAGTGCTGGCGAACTGAAACTTCAGGTTGATTAGGCACTGAGGATCACAAACTGTTGTGTGCAGTTGAGAGAGTAACTATGGAACAACATTAACAGCTTCTGCGTCTATCAAGAATCGCTAAATACTTCCAAAGTTCATTTACATCTATTGATTGACTTCCCACTTAAACCACCATCTCACCTCACTGTATGATGTTGGTCTTTGGCCAGTCAGATCCCTGCACAATAGCTTTGCCTTGTACCTATGGTGGGACAGGCGAATCCACACGCTACTGATCTCCGCTACTGAATGACATGATGATTCCCAAAATTGTCAATTGTATATGAGAAACACACAACGTTGAGCATGTTAGGAAACACAAATGCAATTCTATCCAACGCTGTCTGGTTTACACTTGCACTATCTCTCATGGCTGCGAGCAAGGAATTACTCTTGACTCCATTATCAACTGATAGGCGCTGATTGTGCAAGATCATCGGCAATTAATGATTTGTACCATATTTCTATTCTTAAGAGACGTTGAATAATCAACCAATTATCATCAAGGAAACGTACGATCACAGCAATTGCTTCTCCGTGTACTTTCGTCAAGAATCATTGAAACATCTCTTGTCAAACCTTTCGACTTCCTGCTTGGAAAAAATCGATATATACTGACCAAGATAAGCACTTATGGTTTTTGCATCACAGTTGCCACTAGCCTTATTTTTCCCCCACTGATTGATGGCAGAAAACTCTCTCGAGCTATTTCTGCCTTGACTGGTTGACGTCCATTATTCCTGTATGACAACGTTGATGATGCCATCTTGGAACGAGTGTGATAGACTGGGCTTCTTGCTGACAATCGATGACCTATCAAACCTATTACTCATGCCTCCTCGGCTCCTTTGACTAAAGTGAGGACAAAATGTAGTCTTTGGACGACATAAGTAACCTAAGATTTTGCTTTTTGACACAGAATTAAACAGATAATAAGTCGAAAATACAAAATAAGGCTAGCAGTGCTTTTGGAGAAAAAATGCTCGAGAAACCAAACAATTCCGAAATACGTAATGGCACTATCGGTAACAACTTACCGCCTTTCCCTTTCCCTTTCGAGAATGCTCTGATAATAATGTTTCTGATTCAGAGTAAAATACTCTTCCATGAAGTAAAAATTGATGTGAGTTAAGGTAACTCTGCCTATACCTTTTAAAGAGTTTATCAAAAGTATAGGATCTTATAGATTGTAACAAAGGAATTGTCTTAATGCTTGCATTCAATCATGGGGATGACTGCGCTGTGATAAATGGAATTAGATATTGGCAAAATATGTTTTCACGAAAACCCAACCTAGAGGAAAAATTAAGTCACTCTTTTTACTGTTCTTTAATACCACGTGCACGTTTTAGAGAAGAAAGTTCTTTTAACCACGTAAGCACAACCTAAACGTACTCTTATCGTGTTTACTGCAACTGTGAATGTTAAGAAAGCCTGCTTTTTGGAAACAACATTTAGCGGAGCTCAAAAGTCAGGTGGTAGGTATAATCAATGGAATCTATGCAAATCGTTCGTCTTGTCTGAATAGTTTTATGTCTATCGTGGGAAAGTAGGAACATCGAATTTGATTTTGCTCTCTTTCATCTACGACTTTAATAAATGTTTCCATCGATCATTTCAATCATAGTAGAGAGAGCTATTTTGACTTGTTAATATGCAGCGTTGCTTCCAAAGGCTTTTGTCTGCGGCCAATGCACCTGCCATATTTCAGTTCTCACTTCTGCAGTTCTATTTTCACAACGCTTTGACATGCCATTTATGTATTTGCTTTCTCAGATATGTTAAACGCCTTATACCTTATCTAGAGTAACAACGCAGTATTAAAATCAATACTTTCGGAACAAAAGAACATGATCGAATGGGTGAGTGGAATGGAAATCCAAGCAAAAACTTGTGGAGAAAGTAGAGAAATGATCAGGTAAAACTAACAATATGGCTTATAACAAAGGCTGACCATTTGCCGGTAAGTTTCAATTATGCATACAGTTTTTAATCTCAGCTTGCTTAATTCACGCAGGATGATGACGACCTCCATTTCTACCTGCTGACGAAAATGACTGAGCGTTGCCCGGATTTTTATAAAACTAGAGGTTTCTTTATTACATTGTACTGTGAAAGCGTATGGCTTTTACTTCATAAATCATGTAACATGGGTCAAATCCAAGCTGGTCGACGACGGCTGCTTACATACCATGAAAAAGACTGTTTTACTCTACCATCGAAATAAGCTGGAATTGACATCAATAAAAATAAAATTTCAATAGCTATACCAAAGATATTTCTGCTTGTAAATAATCAGCGTTTCTGATGATATATAATTAGTTGGAAAATTAACAACGGTTGAGAAATTGGTTTCATGATTGTAGTTAAAGACGTCCCTTCATGGTTAACTGTGAAAGTGGAATAAACCATCATTATTTTCTTCTATAGACCCAAGAGACGTTTACCATGTGAATAAGCCTGTACATTTGTTATATATTGCTGATAATTTGGTACACTATAATGACAATGTACCCTAGGGTGCTATTGAGCAAGACAGAGCAGAGCGCTTGTGCGTTGTCTCTCGAGGTTTCCTTTTGATGATGGAATTGAGTGCTTCAAACCTTTTCTTTAGGCAAAAGCACATATATTAGCCTTAAAAATCCCGTGGCACACCACAAAACAGAAATGTTACAAAACGGAACATTGTAGCACCACTCAATTATACATAATTTAGTTTCTTGTTCTGTTCATAACTGCTTAGTGTAAAATCTGGGTCTGTTAGACGAAGACAAAGCCGAGAAATTTGGGAGGAATTGAATAGAAACGTACGGGAAGCTGTGTTACTTGGCTTTGAATATCCATAGGACAGCTATCGACCCAGTTCTAGCATACCGCAGCCCAGTTGCCAAGAATCGTGCCTGTACCAAAGAAAAATTACTAGTTACAAACCAAATTTAATACAACTACTACTATCAACTACAAAGTTAATTAAATTGTCCAGGATTCCTTAAGAAAGGATCGACCTGTCTTCAGTCTATTCAGAAAACTCTCGTCCATGATCATCTAAGGCAAAGTTGCGTCAAATTGGATTTTAAAATGGGCACTACCGAAGACAGACAGCGTAAAGAATGTTTGAAGCGCCACTATATCTGTCTTGGCTGATAGATATCAAAATCTTCCATATTTGCAGGGGTGTACATTCCGGGTGTGCTAGCCGTGCGCCACATGCTATAGGGCAATTTTCAATGTTCTTTTTAACTGTATCTCCCTATCTCTCTTCCCTAACTTGGTACCTAGTTGTCGTTGCTGTTAAATTCAATTCCGGCACAGCCAGTTCTCTTCTGTACATTCTCCTGTATGAACGGCTTCTGGGAGAAAAGGCATGTGATCTATCTTCAACACAACTTACTGTTTTGTTTTACGGCACCAAATGCATAGGTCCATTCAACAAATAGATCGTTTTAAAGAGATAGCGTAATGAATTGCAGTAGATTTAACAAGCTACGTTTTGTTCCCGTTCAATCTGATTCTATTGAAACAACCTCCGGCAGTGGCTTGGTCAGCCCTCCGAAACTGAGGGGCTCAAGGATTTGTTAAGAAACCACACCTAACTAGGAAACCACACCTTACTTTGAAAAAATTGAACAGTGGGGGTGTCCCCCATGTTGTAATTATCGCAGTTCCCTGCGTTGCGTTGTCGCGGTTCCCTGTGTTACGTTGTCGCGGTTCCCTATGATTATTGACGTAATTGTATAAATAGTGTGTTATTAGTATTTAGTTAGGTGTTGTTTGATTGTAATGGGGAGGAAACGGAAATTATTAGAAAGTACTCTCGTTTCGTTTCGTGTTAAAGGATTCGATCCTTTTTCGTCTATCACGACATTATTTGGCGCAGTCGACAGGATCCATTCAAGAGTAGAAGATAGCAGAATCACTTCACTTTCGTTTGCCAAATCGCCTGACTATGTCGTCAGACTTTAAGGTATGGGAGCGACAGCTCATGGTCTATTTCAGACTTAAAAAGTC
>JAAAKL020016376.1:0-11059 GCA_010016065.2 Carybdea cf. marsupialis auct. non (Linnaeus, 1758) | reverse complement strand
ATGATAAAACATCGACAAAACAGTACAGCTGCTAGGGATTGACATGAAAGTATCAGACCAAATCGGAATAACCAAGAAATATAAGGTCACTCTGGGACAACTAATAACAACGCAAAAATCACAGTCTCTACTAAAGTTGCAAGTCTCATGTACAAAGAATCCACTGTAATACGAGGGCGAAAGAAAAAAAGCCAGCGGTTTCAGCACTATTTTGAGCAGGTGAACACAGAATTAAATGTTTCCTCCACACAATTCCACAATAGTTGCAGGCCATGTAGCATAATGGTCAGCCACACTTTCTTCATACCATGTTCTGTGCCCACGTTATCTTGTTTCTTTGAATAGCAAGTTAGTACTCGTATAACAAGACATAAATTGGTAGGTCTAGTCAATTACATTTCTTTTCACATAGGATAAATGTCTGTGCGAAATATGATATCAAGCATGGAAACACCTAAAAAGATGCGTAGATGAATTGAATGTCATTTTTGACAATCAAAATTGATCATGTACGAACTAATGCTGAGTAAGTTTTATAGAATTATATAAATTATTCGAATTTTGAAACAAGACACGTAAAAGTATGAATATGCAGCATAGTAGTTTCCTTTTACAATGTGTGTTTAAACGCCAGGGTTGATAAAACACTTGCCTTTAGGAAACAATTAGATTAAGGGACATCAAGGTCACAACCAAAAGCAGTGTCTTTGCGATCAATGTGTATATGGCATCAAAGTAAAAATGAAGTATTTGGAAAGTATTTTGTTCGATTGGCGAAGCATGAACTTGAATGAATTTCAAAAGAGCGTTAATACCAATTACCAGTCCCAAATTGAAAGATATATCAGCGAGAATTGTCTATGGTTACTGGGGTGTAAAGTTGTTTTATGGGGCATGATGGGGCAGATGACAAAATTTCAAGATGTGGGGTAACGATGCATTTCGTCACGCATTCTAGATATATAGTGGATGCTTTGTTTGTTTTGTGAAACAAAAAAATTACAAATTTATAGTTGTCGACGTAAGTTAACGTACTGAAGGGTATCTAATAATAACACCCCGCCTAACAATAGAGCCAATCCGCTTAGAATTTTCTCTGTATTAACCCTTGTCGTGGCAGCTGCTATCATGAAAACGGCCAATTTTTCGCACATTTTTCCAAATGCCAAACTCATTTTTCTCAAAAACTACTATAGACACTGTGACCAACATGATACACTTATATAAACGATACGCCACGGTGCCAAGCATCCAACCTTGAAATGAATGAAGATTCCGCAAATTACTAACGTTTTAATGTTTTTCTGTTTGTATGACAAATTGTAACGATTGAACTTATGGTAATCAGGTACGAATCAGCACTATACACTCTTTCACATAATTTTGAGGAGAGGTCGACTCTACCATCGAGTCGAGACCCTTTAATTCTCTAATGTAGCCGCTAGCCGAATATTTATCTCAAATGCGCACATCGATGTTAACTGAATGATCTTATCGAATAGAAAAGGCCTAACTTACCGTCGTGACTCTATACATAAGCTATTAACATAATTCCGAAAGAAAATGTCTTTACTACTTATCAAAAGGTAAAGCAGAACCAATTAGTCATCATGGCCACGACAACTAAAATATCTGATCAGATTTGAGATTCATAGAATATCCACATGAATAATTTAAAGGCATAAAAAGATTGAAAAATTTTGGAATGAATTAAGTATTTAAATTCCTATTGTATTCAATGACTTATTGATAGAGGATCTGTTGCTTTAGTCAACTTTAAAACAGCATAGTGAACAATGCATTGTACACTTTATATTATTCATGAAACAACATTCTTATAGACGTATATTTAATAAAACATTAAATGGGCATTTGCCAAAAAGATAACCGAGTCTTTCAATAATTGGTTGAATATTGACCAAAAATTCGTATGATGATCCGAAAATCAGAACAATTACGGAAACGGAAAGGTTAAGGTCATCCCTACCACTAAAATCTGAGACCTAGGATATCCATATCCACAATCCTAAGATTCTACACGTCATGCTATCACTGAAATTTCGGTCAAAAGTCAAAAGAAGTATACTAACTATATGGTACTACAACTACTATAAATTATTCAAATGATTTAATGACAGTTAACAATATAACCTGATAAAAATATTACCACTACAATATTGTCCTTTAAATTTCTCTTGGCAGCTGCATATAAATCCGTCCTTTCCATTGGAACACGTTCCTCCATTCAAACATGGCTGCCCGTAGCAAAAGTTGTTAGCTAAATTAATAAGATTTAACAACGTTAAATAAAAACGAAAAATGCGATAGTTATTAAAATGATCGTGGTACAATGTATATATATATATAAAAGCAAAACAGTATATGAAGTACATTGTAAAGTTTAACAATTTTAACGATCGTGAGAGAACTAAGTTTTTCCCTCGATATTTTATCATCAACAACGACTGCTCTGCCTGTGGGAAGGAACTGGGCATGGCTGTCGCCTCGATCTCTCTCGATTTAGTGCTACCTCTTTCATAACGTGGTATTTTCCAACCAATATTATGTTATCTGCTATCACTATTCGCTTCCTTCTTCCTTCTGCTTTTCCCTTAATTACCGTTCTCAGCATACCATTTCCTCTAATGATGGGTCCTATACATCCAGCATTCCTTTTCAAGATAACATCAATTAGGTTCTTCTTTCCTCTTCCTTTATTAAAACTCTCTCATTCCTGATCCGCTGCCTCCTGCTAATGTTCTCCATCTTTCTCCATCTCCACATTTCACAGCTTTTCAGTCTCTGGATTTCTGCCCTCCTTAGTATCAACATTTTAGATCCCTACAAAAGCACACAACAAACTAGCGGCTTGGTCATTATTTTCTTGGGGTTGTGGTTGATTTCTTTGTTGAGCTCCAGAAGATGCTTGCTGAATACATCTTTCGTCCTGGCTACTCTTGCTTGCACTTCCTTTTCACTCCTTCTGTCTTCTGAAAGTGAACTATCGAAGTACTTGAAACGGAGAAATTACTCATGTATCTTACCCACGATATTAATTCTGTGTAGCTCCGGCTCGTCTTTCCCGGTGATCGTCACTTTGGTCCTATGCTTGTTGATTCTTATCTTGCATTCTTCCGAGACCTCGTCTAACGTTTTCATAACTGTTTGAAATCAATATTACCGTATTTGCTATCATTGCTTGGCCGTCTTCAAATCACACACCTTGAATCCGGTGTCCACCAACTTTCACAGCTTCTTCCACTTCGTCCATGGCTTTTTTATCATCGCCACTGCATAGAAGGACAGCAAGCAGCCCTGCCGTCCTCCGCTACCAATGGTACAAGATTCAGCCATTCCATGCTCCGTCTTTACTTAGTATAGTGGTGTTATTAAGCCAATCAACCTCTAATCAATTTCACGGTCTCCAGAATCATCACATGTTTCGTCCAATCCACTCCATATCTATGAGCATTAATATTCCATTTTCTGGGTCTTCCACTAATACGGTACAACTTGTTTCACAGGCAAGGCACAAGGATTTTAAAAGTTATTTTCCCTATATAAAAATTCCTTCTGTCGATCAAGGACGTTAAAAAGAATGCGTTCGAATTGCTACTTCATTGATAACCGTTTAAGTTACCACTTGGCTCCCGCGCCACTTTTCCGGCAGCAGTCTTTTCGGCAAATGGATCTAATTGGTTACGCCATTCTACGTACGTAAAACTGTCATCTACACATTAACAACAAAAACCCTATACTTTTTACAATTTGTGCCTAAATCTCCCCTGAAGGGGCCGTTTTCGTTACTCTTCTTTACAGTCCACTTACACATATAGTTTGTTGCAAATGGGAAAGTTGTATATGCTAATAAGAGACTAAGTATCATTGACGTACCTATGGTACATCTGGACGTAGTCTCTAAGAGATGTTGTGAAATTGTCCCGTTTGGAACAACGCGAGTGCTTCTCGATTAGACTTAATATCACACTGCTTGTTATGCTTTATTCAATTACTGCTTAAGGCAATTTATTTTCCTGTATCCATTTTGAAGGTTACATTTTTAAGCCGTCAAGTCTCAATGAACATATAAGTACATTGTACATTTAAATTCATCCTTACTTGTACGATTTGTATTCCTGTCTGCGAGGCAAAATAAAGAAAAATCGTCAACTATCCTTTGTACTACAAATTTACTAAGGTTTAACTTTACCCTGAGCAACGTACCTTCACAGTACTTTCCTTGATACGGACCTACGCACGTACACTTAAACCCATCATCAGTCTCTTGACAGTGTCCTCCATTGCGACATGGACTTGACTTGCAGTATAGTTGTTCTGTGCATGCAAGATAGGGGAGAAAAGTTAAAAAAACTTACCTGTCAAACTTTTCTCTGTTATCACATCCTTCCTTGACACATGTGGCCAAAAAAAGCGTTTAAAGTCATCATGGCAAAGAGTTCAAGGCGTTGGACTATGGGATTGAGACCCACTCGTCATTGGTTAAGCCCGATGCCAGATAAAAATTTAAGCAAAAAATAGAGTTTACATGGGTTGCACATCCATTACATTGAAGACAGAATCAAACAGTAAAGGGCACGTATATAGCAAAGGTGTAGTAACCGTATAGACTGAAATTAACTCAAGTGCAAAGCACGACTAGGCCTTGATGAGTCAACATGTAATTAAAAACGAAATCTGCCACTGCAGCTAATAGTATAAGGAAATTTGAAATTCAATTGAGGTTGTCGGTTTTAACTCTGTATTCATCGAAACAGAAAACAAGCATGTTTACTAAAAAGGGTCTAAGTATGAAATAACCGTATCGAAAAAGGACGTGTACGTCCGACTGGCACATACTTCAGCCTTTCCAATGCTGCGCATAAGTTTCCTTTCATCCTAAGACAACGTCCTTAAAATAAATCGCGAAAATAATACCACACCTAAGTTAAATGTTTACATTCACTTTTATCAGTAATACCTAACGTCGGTTGATATATTGTTAGTAAAGTGTCCGACTAAACTTAAAATGGAAATATTAACCTAAACGACTTAAAAACCTTGCGTATTTTGTATGTAGTAGCTTTATCAACAGTGTGACTAGTTCTTTTATAGTGGAATGGTGACTAAATAATCTAATAATTCGGATTTTAATTTCTAAATTTTAGGAATGACGAGCAATCAGACTGACAATAAAAAAAATCAAATATGTCAAAACATTATCCTGATTGAGTAACCTTACAATGCCATCCCCAAGAGAATCTTTGTTTTCTCATCCTTTTAAATTCACTACCTTTTACCCCTATTCTAATTTTAATGGTTCTATACTATAAGGAAAAAGCTTAATCTGAATGAAAAATTGAAAGAAAAACACAAAAATGTACCTACGGTACCCTCCACCCATCAACCATCACTCACGAGCAATGTCAGTTGTGTAAAATGCCTGAGCAGAATAGGTTTATGAATTAAATGGCCGCAACAAGCACAAATCTCGCTCGTTTCCACATTCTATGGTTGAAAAGTTTATCTCGTCTGAGAGGTAGCAAAAGGGAAAGAAATGAAGTCATATCAATGAACAACTTACTGTCGCAATATTTTCCCATGTACCCATCAGAGCAATCACATTGAAATCCACCTAAGAATCCTAAACACTTCCCATCATTCTTGCATGGATTAGGAATGCAAAAATTCAAATCTAATAGAAAAAAAGGGAAACATCTGATATCAGAGATCAATTTTGGAGATTGGAGCTTCAGATAATGTTTTAATGTATATGAAGCTTGTAACTGGACTTTATTGGGTCAAGAACAACGCAAAGAGAGATCATAATAGCACGTATCTCGCATCAAAATGATTGTTTCGGAGCAACGTTCTAATAATGGAATCAGCTTTAAATCGCAGAGTACAAGGATATGATTCACTAATCATTATACTACCATGAATGAGAAAACCTTTCAAATGCGAAAACTTTTCTGCACGTTACATACAAATTTTAGTAGTTACAGATTTAACAAAGCAACAATACTTGCCGTGGGAAATGATAACGATGTCAAAGTTCGTGTCTCTGTTCAGCTTATTACTGCATATATACGCATTATGCATGCACCAAATGTGAGGTTATCTTATAAATACCTTTGATAATCAAATGGTTTTGGCGATTAGTGGGCGTAACTTACCGCTGTGAAAAACGCTTTGGCATAGATCATTCATTGCACTGGTCTGTGTCAGTCAGTTTTGAAAGATACATTCAACGACAGAGGAAGAAAAATGTAAGTGTAGGAAGACTATAGCACAAATCGTTTACTTGCCGATTGTTTACATGACAAACAATCGCCAATTTACAAATATTTAGTCCAAACAGCCAGTGAATAGTAATATACAAACAAAATACTTTCAACATGATTATGATCGATAACACGGATACACTGGCCTAGCAGCATGAAAATCGACTGATTTTGGGCTGTACGTCTGCCGTTATACATCTTAATCACAAAAGGTTGTAAACTACAACATAGCAAATCATCGAAAGATCAATCTTAGAGACAGGTAGGAACAATGTATAAGGATTTTTTACTTTTTTGTTTAATATTGTATTCTTGGTTGACAAATAATTGGAAGAGTTGCACTGAGTGTAGGTAACGTTAGGGAATTAATGATTTATTAATGAGGATGATTATTTGCAGCTTTGATTTTATCTAAAACAGTGACGTTCCAGCATCGCAAATTGGAATTTATTAGCGGCTGGTGCACTTATGGACCTGGCGGCTTTCCTGTTGCTAACATTTGTTGTGTGGTGTGCTGTTTTTTTACTTACTTACTTACTTAAAAACTGATAAATCTAAGTCTATATTTCAAGAGGAAAAAGTACCAAATAATATCTGAGCTAGTAAACTTATGCCCCTTGGAAATTATCATCCGTGAATCTCTTAAAGTCTAGCGCAAAATTTAAGTGGATTGCTGACTCAAACTGCAGCCGCTCCTGAAGAACCCACAAGACTGGTCACACCGCTTATTTGAGAGAAATAGTTGAAGCACTATGCCAACAGAACAATATTAGTACTGTTAAAGATTTTGAATGCACTTTTAATGGCTTTGCCTTATCTGATATTAGAAACATATATATTCATATAATTCATCTTTCATACGTACCCTCACATTGCTTGCCCATGTATGTAGGTGGGCATTCGCACTTGTAAAAATCCCCATAGTCCTTACATTTCCCACTATGAAGGCATGGGTTTGGATTGCATTTATCGGAAACTAAAGGGGAAAAAAGATAGAAGTCTGATATCTAGTGGTTTTCCTGGTATTTTTCTACTTATCTTAAATTATCTATTATATGAAGGGTTTCTGGTGGTACAGAATTTTATTATTCAAATATCAGTTCAAAAAAAGCATTGTACTTCTATTATTACATCGCATATTTGTCCTGCTTGCTGTATCTACAAATTCTTTCGTCTTGTATTGGAGTCGTTATATTTGCGAGACATAGAATTATTGATATTTGTAATCATACTTTTATTGACAAAAAAGTCAGATCAAAGTCAGTCCAAAACAACTCACTGCCTCAGAACTCGTTTTGCACATTTATCTCAAGGGACTCCTCGCGGTTTTCAAGTAGCTATACGTGGGCTACGCCAAGTTTATCCTCTTTCAACTTTTTTCCCTTCTAAGAATCGAATTAGATCTTAGATTGAGTATCGTATACAGATTCACGTGCAAAAGATGTACTGCTTTGCATTTCAGGTATACACTCCGCCATTTGCATCCTTGTTTGTTCCTTTATTTGGAACCTCTGCCTTAAAGGGAAACACCTCAACATCCAATTTCTAGTCTGCTATTTCTGCACATAGTAAAATAACTGTACACAACGAGTCCTTAGATAATTTCCGCACTTTTTCCTATTTCTCTTCAAATTTGGAACTTGCTATCCATGAAAGTCTTCTTATTCAAGCTAATGTCAAGCTAGAACTATTACAAGTTAGCCCCTTCTCTTACATTGTTTTAATAAACTTGCCTGTGTCATCTTATACTCAATAATCTGTCATCTATAATTGTATGTTTGTACTTTTTGTTTCGTAAATTATCTCCAGTAGACCCATCTCTTCCTTTATACTGATTTATCATCTTCGTAACATCGTCGTTTTACTACAACTACTCAGTTTCTCCACAGATGATCCAACGTTGGATTGAAATCTTAGAATGAAATAAAACTGACGTTTCTCAGAAACTACGCATGATATCCTAATTTTTTATCTTTCCCATTAGCATTAGATTTCCATGAAGTGCATCAATTGTATAATACATTTTTCATACCAAACGCTGTGATGAAGCTATTATCTAAGTGGGGCAAAGTTTATAAAACAAATATAATAAACGGAACAAGACGTTGATTGGTTGCTTGATCAATATATTCGAGAAACGTTCTACTTAACAGTATACAGGTTTGCAAGGACGCAATACTGTAAGTGTGTAGGCTTGGTGAAAGACTGAAACGTCTTGTAAGATTGAGCCTGTTTAATTTCAGGGGCAACAGATGAGAAAAGTAACACATTTTCGCAGATTCAATACAATTACATGCATCTGAAAGCTTTAAACCCTGTAATTCCCTTAGGGAGCAATTTCTCATGTAAGTTATAGTGTGTGGCGATAACGATGCCTCCCTAAAGCCAGAAATAAAATCTTCTTGCATATGTTGCCTCAAATAAACATGTTCTTGTTTAGTGCTCACTCAGGACAAAGACATGAAAAGTCTTGGAGTGCTTTACGTATGGTATTTTAGTTCAACCCTAAACAGATACACGAAGAGGAGTTGACAAACTGCTTTAAAGCATACTAACAGTACACCTATTTACTCTGACAGCCTTCATACCAAAAGAACTATCATTCACCGCATAGATTGCTCTCGACCTGCTCCCCTGCTCCTAATTCATTTCTAGTAAAACACAAATTATAAATTGGCGCAGTTACAAAATATTAAATGCAGATTAACTACAGCAGCTTGTAATACTTCCTCTGTTGAGACTTTTCTCTTGATTCAGTACAAATATTTATAAAGTTATAGTGAAATGGGAGAAGACCATAAGATATCTTTAAGTAGCTTAAAGCTGGCTTTCAACGACGCACGTTACGAAGGTCAGCAATTTTTGTGAGAACACTCTTTCTGTACAGTTACTGCAATGCTATTGGTATATTGATATTGACTGACTAATTGGCTAATACGTTACATTGCAGCTTAGATACTCTTATAGATGCAAAAACGAAAACTCATCTCCCCAAGTAAAAATAACTGCTGTTTCCTGAAATTGAACCAGAAAATCTATCGACAATCACTTGGAACCCTTTTCGTAAAATTGAGATTTATTAGTTTCCATTTAATAGGAATTTAAGAAATCTAGAAATATCTAGAAATCTAGAAATATCTAGAAATCTAGAAATACACTATTATGCTCATCATATGATATCAGCATATAAAACGGTATAGTTCACAAGCCTGTAACTAGCGATCAATGTTACTTTCATTTCAAGGTCTCACCTTCACAACGGTTACCCTTGTATCCTTCGTCGCACTTGCATTTAAAACCACCAACTTGTTCGATACAAATACCACCATGCATACAAGTATCTTCATTACATTGCGTATGTTCTAGAATGAGAAAATACTAGTATAGAAGACATATCTCGAAAGAATATCTTAAACCAGGCCAATTCCCGAGGTGGAACACAAACACAAAGATAACGTGATCGTGCACCTTCTGCATTGACTTTCTAATAGCTGAGCTATCACAAAGAAAAATCATTGCAATATATTCATTTAAATTACAACTCTTGTTTCACCTATCTTTTCTCTATCCACTCTTTCCATTGTCTGTCCAGGGACGGGCAAGGCAAGATCGTTATCATTGCTATCATTATCAACATTGACACAATCATCCTCGTCATAATCCTTAACATAACAGCCATCGTTACCCGAAGCAACATCAGCTCCACCACCACAACAATCACCATCATAACCACCACCATTATTATTAACTTCATGATATCTATCATCGTTATTATCATCTTTGTCATTATCATGACCGCATCATTATCACTGTTGTTAACATAATAATCGTAATATAACATAACGTAACATAACATAACATAACAACATAACATAACGTAACGTAACGTAACATAACATAACGTAACGTAACATAACATAACATCATAACATAACATAACGTAACGTAACGTAACATAACATGACATAACATAACATAATATAATTATTAGATAGTATCGTATTAATCATTATCACTATTGACGTTCTCGTACTGATGATGATGATCATGATCATCATGATCATCATGTTAATGGTCATCATTTGGTCACTGTCATCGTCACTGTAGTCGTCACTGTCGTCATCTGTTAATAGTGCTATTTGCGCATTCTTTGCCTACTTTATTCCATATAATTAATATACATGTAACACGATCGTTAGATTCAATGTCGTCCGGATGCTATATCTTAAGATAATGTTAATGTATTAGACGGGATCATTTCGTTTAATATTTCTTTCTGTATTTTACCTTCTAGCTCAAAAATGTTGGCTATTTGTGCATTCCCTCCTTTAATACAAACAAACCTGATTGCCGTTTAGTAATGGGTCTGAACAGACTACAGACCGCTACAAATTCTTGACTTAAGCTGAATACCATCCTGAATAGCACGTAAGAAAGTTTTCTTGACCTTGAATTCACAGACTAAGCCATTTCGTCTTTTCAACACCCTTTTTCTCTCAAACCTGCCTCATACAGCTAGTCATAGTAGAAATATACATTTGTTCTGTTAGCACAAAAAACTAGGAGAGGCATAGGCAACGCTTTCACTAACTTTGTATTCAAATAGGTTACAGCCGTCAGAGAAACTCAGCAATGTTAAGCGGGAAATATGGACGTGAAAGAAGAAATTTGGGGAAACATATCCCTAAACTGTGAAAGCAAAGATACAAGTAATCACACTCGCACAGCCTGCTATAGCTTTTAACTTGCAGGTTGACTACAAGGGTATTACTTACCGG